>JAOWAN010052673.1:0-13384 GCA_028566635.1 Lobelia cardinalis
TCATATTCTCTTATACTAGAAAGAGATTCACTACCTGCCTTTTTTTTTGCATGGTCAGCAATCCGCAGTTCTGATTGTAAATACTTGCTACTCTCTTCACTTTCTATAATTTTGTTGCAATGAACTGTGGAGATATTTAAACAGTTGTACTTGTGTTTTCCAATTCTTTTTCAGAAAAGCTTCAAGGCAGAAGTATCTAAAGGAAAGGGAGAAGAAAAAACTGGAGGAAATCAGGTTTGTGGAAGGTCCAGTTATAGTGAACCTTGGTTTGTTACAATTTATCCACACTCTTACTTTTTCAATCACATCTGGTATTTTCAGAGATGATATTGAAGATGAGCAGTATCTTTTTGATGGTGTTAAGCAAACTGAAATAGAAATTCGTGAGTTTAGGTAAGTTAATCCAAGAATTTCCTTCTGTGCCATTACATTATGAATTTTGAGGCTTGTTTATAAGCATATTTTTCTATGCAACTTTATAATTAGTTGGCTTTACCAAAGATTTCTACCTCGACATTCATGCTATCTTATAAAAGGGCTTCCTTCTCAAAATTAAGCTTTTAGCTTTATATCCTTTATTGCGTAGTTGTGAAAAACGCGTCTGAGGTGTACCTAGGCCATGAGGCTCACGTGAAGCTCTCTCTTGGTCTCGCCTTGCCTGAGGCACGCCTCTCGAATTGCTGCTCAATCAGAAATGTCTCTGGTGCATATACTGTTTCCGTACCGCGAGCAACAGTAAATAATTGCTCAGTAAAAAGGGTCCTAATATGACCACATCACTGTCCGAAGGTCCTAAAGAGGTTTATTCATGAGTTATGACTGCATTTTTAGCCTTTCCAAACTATGCGCCTCGTCTTGCTCCTTGCCCATAAGGCTTCAAAGGTGTTTTGTTCTTCGGTGCGCCGTTCGCCTTTATTAACTATGCTCTATTGTTGATCAAGAGAATGCATGGTCATCAGACCCGTGCCCTTTGATTGCTCATTTTATTGACAATTGAATATTTTTCATATGTATGTGTGTTTTGCTTGATTCCATTTGTTTTCTCAAAAGATGAAATCAGATCAAATGGATATTACTGGTTAGATGATTGGTTCAACATTTCACTGGCCAGCCTTTTTCCACCTTAAGCCTGTTTTGTGGGTTGCTTCATTCTCAAGTCCTTCAACTCAATGAGCACAATTTGCATGCCTTTTCACATGGTCTATTTGGTTGACCGGTCGTTCTAAATTGTTGACAGTCTACTTTTTTGACTATATTATGGACCACACTAGAGTTAAACAGTTCTTTTGATCGATTTCCAGTTCAATGTAGGCACGACTTAATTTCTCCCTATTTCCCCTTCAGCAAATTATTTTTAGGACCAAGCTCTTCTTTTTGGTTTGTGCATAAATTGAGACATCCTGCTAATAAAGAAATAGAATGACAAGGCTTAACCTTTCACTAGGATAAAATGTGGCACTTCTTATTGGCAGCCTTTTTTGTTCATCAAGGAAACAGAAATAAAAACTGAAGCTGTGAAATTTAGTTTGAAGCAACGCATTCTATATCTGAAGTACCATTATTTGATTCTTGGAAACGAAAGGTGTTTTACTGTTATTGACTTTTCAAGCTCAATCTTGGTCGGCTGTTTTGTGTCAAATGTAAAAGAAATACCTGCAATGTGAACCAATAACAAGCCCATGTATTTTGGCACAGATATAAGAAAACAATATATGATCTTGCTAAGAAGCGGTCGGAAGAAGATGATAACATAGACGAGGTAATAATTCACTTTTTGATATTTTGTTGAAGTTCATGTATCTACTTTCTGCTGATTCGACCCATGTCACTATTTTTTATATTTAAAAAGGTTTTACACCAGTAGCTGCCGTAGTAGTCATGTTGGTATTATAGTTGTACACTTCTTATATTTGAAGATGTTATTTCATGCTTCCATTCCATTAATTCGTGTTATTACTCTTTTCAATCTACGTTTCTTCTTTATTCACTAATCTCTGGATACGAAATTATGTGCTAATTCAAGTGAAGCAAGAGTACACCTCTTCCTCTTCATTTCGATTCTCTTGGAGGATTTTTTTGATAAAAGAAGAATATCATTGAATAGAGCAAGGGGATACAAAGAAGACGGCCAGGAAGTCCACAAAAAAACAAAACACAGATTATTGTGTAGCAGCTCTCCATTCTCTAGACAATTTTCCCAAAGACAAACCCCGGAAGACGCCAAAACTCCGAGCCCACAGAGAAGCCTTCACTGTGATCTTCTCCCACAAAAGCGAGAGCGAAAATTTCTCAACATCCCCACAACAACGAGGCATTCCTCGAGCGACCAAAACCAAAATGACTAGTCATGCAAAAATCCTCCACACAGCATGGCATAATGTAGATATCTCATGCACCCCAAACAACCAGTCCTAGAGACTCCAAGCCGTAGGGCATTGCATGAACAAGTGCTCGCGGAAGTCACTAGCTCCCACACTACAATATATATCTTCAGGTGTCTCCTTTACCGCCAATCATTAGTATTCAAAGGATCAAGAACCATCGACCAAGCAAAGTCTTTTTAGAAACGGAACTTTGGACTTCCAAGTAATATTATAAAGAGGAAAGTCAAGCCGTGTACATTGACAAATAATTTTAGTGAAAGACTTGACCGAGAAAGACCCAAACTGTTCAGGGATCCAAATTCGACGATCGGATTGATTATTTGAAGGTCGAAAAGAAGACAACGGAAGAAGTAAATCTGCAACCGATGTGGACTCTCTTTCATTGAGGTTCCTTAGAAAATGGAAGTCCCAAGTAACGCGACCCCTCTTCCTAAACAAGAAAAGCAGCAATTTGAGCGTTATGAAGACTAAACAACCGACTAAAAGAGAACTCGATCAGTGGAAAGTTCCCTATCCAATGATCCTCCCAAAACCAAACTCGATCCCCAAGCTTAACCTCATAACGAACATGATGATAAAATAGGTGAAAACAACTACCGATGAACTCCAGGACTGACATACGTGATAGAAAGAGTCGTAGATGCATCCCACCCATTGTGGTCAACACCAAACTTGCTCTCAACTTTCTCTCAATAACTCTATGCCAAAGAGACTTAGGCTTCTGCGAAAAATCATAACCACTTACCAATCAAGGAAATATTTTTGGTGACCAAGTTCCTAAGTCCGGACCCCCCCTCCTCCGTAGGCCTGCTCATCATCTTCCAAGCCACCAAATGAATCTTACTCCCCTCTCTGGTTCCGGACCACAAGAATTGGTGCATTATCCCTTCTATCTGCTCTGCCAACCCCGTGGGTAGCTTAAACAGGTATATATAGTTGATGGGAATACTAGACAAAGGAGATTCAATGAGGGTGACTCTCCTCCCTAAAGAAAAATATGCGCCTTTCCACCCACCTAACCTCTTCGACACCTTGTCAATAACCGGATCCCAAAATCTAGTCGCCGTTTCCCACCTAAAAGAAGCCAAGATAGGAAAAAGGACAATTTATAACAAAATACCCAAAAGATTAGCGTACGAACTCTAGGTCGAAGGTTCAACATTTATGCTGGCTAAACCACATTTGAGAAATTAATTTAAACTTTGTGGCTGGAAATTCCAGGACCCTTTGCTCGGAAGGAAGTAAGCCTGTCAGCATGGTGGGCCAGATCAACATGCAGCCGTCCATTTGGTGGTCAAAACTGGAATCATTACTCAGAAATTGTGTAATCACTGCAGAGCACCGTGTAATCAGTGCAGAGCACTAATGCACTGTGATAGGAGAACTAGTGGTAGCAAAGATAAGAACAAAAGAAATCGTGCTTCCATGGTGGTTGGAGAAAGATACCCGAGCTTCCTTGGGGATTTGAGAAGAAAAAACTAATATTTGTTATTTAAATTAATAAATCTACCTACTCAACCACATAAGAGGTTATATAAGCTAACGACGTCATGCTCCCCGAGACAATTTCTTTAAATAATGAAAGTACCAAAATTGAATATGTAACATGGAAGTTCTAAGAAATTATTACTAATTAGGCTGCCCAGGAATGTTCTTGTGTATCTGTTGCCTAGTATAAATGTGCTTCCAAAGTCCTTGATCCCAAGCAGTTAGACTTGTGATGGGGCTCCAACTTTGTTGTCTATTATTGTTATAGTGGCAAAAGGAGCCAACAAGGTGTATGGGCTGGAGCTGATGGATTAGTGAGAAAATGACGTGAGATGGTGTGGTAGAGAGATGGTGGTTTGCTGGAGAAGGTGCAGGTGCCTATCTAGGCAGTTTTACTGTAAGGTGACGGGAGAGTGTGAAACTATGACTTCTTATTTCTGTTTTACACCTCTGGTTTTTAGAATTTTCTTTAGTTGGTATTTTACTTGAGCTGCGGTTTTAGATTGAACATTTGAAATGGGGTAACTGAAACCTATATATCTAACGTCCATAAACACCCTGAGAACTGATCACATGGAGGCACGTCATGTGCAGCTGTAATCGAAAGACCATGGCCGGCATTAACTTGACCATGAGTACAACGAAGTGCAACCATCAGGGTTAAATGAAAGACAATAAAAAAGTCCCAATGAAAATAGGGTAAAGTTCTGGGGTGCGATGCAGTGCAATCAACCATAACAAAATTCTGAACTCTCTTTGTGATCATCTTTTCCCTTTTTAGCACTTGGTTTTCTTGCTTCCATGTGTAAATGGGAACATCAGAGCCGATTTTAGTTGGGGCACTTCTCTCTGGAACCTGCATTGGATGTCAGCTTGTGTGCTTTTAGAAAGTATTCAATTCAAAGTTTTTAAAAGCGTGCGTAGGCGCGAGGCGCTGGTTGGGGGCTTCGCCTCTGTTGAGGCGCACTATTTGTATTAGGCGTGCGCTTTATGATCCTAGGCACGAAGCTCGGAGGTCCTATGAGGCGTGCCTCTTGAAAGTAGTCAGCATATTCAATCAGGTTGCTGAAAAGCACTTATTACTTCCCATGGGGAAGCCAAGGAGCCAAAAGACCTTAATTAAATACTTAGACTTACTTAACTACTCAAACTTAGTTTTATTCCCTCCATAGAAACCAAAAGGGAAGAAGCTCTAAAGGTGATCCACTACAAGTATTCCAACGGAGTTTTCCCTCCGGCAAGCTCTTCTCTTCGGTGAACCTCAGTCCAGTGAACCTACTTCCAATGAACCCCCCTCCGGCAATGTATATAGTACTTTTTGGCATTTAGTCACATTGCTAATGTTGCTATGGCTTCATTTTTTTCTTTGTTCTAATTGTTTAGGACTGAATTTGGATTGTCAAGCCAAACAAATGTATACTTATGACTTAAATTAATTTTCATTTTAACTATGCACCTCAATTGCATGAAGTCTGTGCCTAACCATGCGCCTAGCGCCTCAGGCTCCAGCAGGTCTGTGCGCCTTGCTGCACGTTTCACTTTTAACAACTATGATTTTATTCCTTATGGGTTAGGAATGAGTGGTTTTTGATGAACTGAAGGGGTTGCTTGATAGGTCATTAAAACACGAACAATAGTAGGTCTAAAACAGAAGATCAGGCAAAATCATAATACTGTATGGGAAAAGGCTGGGAAATGAATATTGGTTTTGAGGTTTTCTTACATATGGCATACACGAACTTATGTAACTTCATAATTCTTCTGCAGCATGCAGATATAACACTATAGTTAAGGAAAAAGTAATTTTTTTTTTAAAACGTAAAGAATGAGGCGCAGGTCCAGATCTCTACTCTACGTGCAGAACAAGTTACACAATCTTTATGTTTATTATCCATGTGACGGGTTATGTTGGATAGCTGGGGGCTTTACTGAGAATGAAGTTATATGTGACGACTTGTAAGTGTTAGTCGTCTATAGATTGGTGGTGGTGGTGGGTTGGGGGGGGGGAGTGGATTTACTTTTATATTTTATGCATGATAAAGGCAGAAAACGAAGCTCGATTACTTGATGATCTGGTTGTACATGCAGCCTGTGAACAGAAATGGATAGTGCCTGCTAAGCCCGTCTGTCTCTTCACACCCAACAAGGAGAAACAAAATGAAAAAGGAGTTTTGAGGTAAGAGTACGTGGTTTATGCAATTAATAGAGGTTCTCTTAGTTGTATAACTGAGGAGAGACCAACTTTCCAAATCTGAACCTACCCCCACGATCTTTTGTGTACTTCATTTTACAAGTAAATATATGCATTAGAAATTCGCCAAGGGGGCGGGCGAAAAAGAGCTTTTAGGGAAATGGTGCACTGTTGACGTAAATGAGGGGTTTTTTTGAATAGCCGTATAACTGAGGGGTCGACCTTAACTTGACCCGAGCTGTTCTTTCATACTTTTCATTTTGCTAACTTTTGAAAATAGTACCATGCATTTCTCGTCCATATGAGTTTGGTTTTGTTTGTTTTGGTGCTACAATATCGATATTGAATACTCTTTCCATTGTTCTTTCTGATTTCAGTATAGGATGCCTGATGCCTATGATGTAGAAGGTGGTGTGAACCAAGAAAAGCGATTTTCTGTTGCGATGGAGCGTTATAGGTCAGTTACTTGGAAAGATTATTGAGTGGATGCACTACCATTCTGTCAATCACATCACCCTCACACTTGCTACAGAGTACAGAATCATGAATTATTCCGGGGACTTGGCTAACATTGAGGTTGGGATGGACATGTTTTTCTCCTCTAGGGATTCAAGTGCTGCAGAAAAAATGAATCCATTCGCAGAACAAGAAGCGTGGGAGGACCATCAGATTGGTACTTTTTGGTTATTTCACTGGCATTTTATGACGTGTCATACAAAGCTAACAAACTACTTCTTACCATGGAGTATTATTTTTGCAGGAAAAGCAACGCTGAAATTTGGTTCGAAGAATAAAAGACAAGCAGCTGAAGACTACGAGTATGTATTATCTTGTTACTACCTTCTTTGGTTGCTATAACTAATTCGATTCTTATTCTGCACCTCTTTTATAGAGAAAAGGGATGCATATCATACAAAAGCAGAGTTTGCTCATCGGTGCATTTTATAGGATAATAAATATATAAACAAAGCATATCATCCATACACTAGCGCTGATCCTTAACATTTGTTTTATTTTTCTTATATAGTTTTGTGTTCGAGGACCAGATTGAGTTTATTCAAGGACAAGTTATGGGCGGTGTTAACGTACGTCAGAACTAAACCATCTTATTTACCAGAAAGTGCTACGTTTCCTCACGTCGTTTTGTGACTTCAATGTTTTTCAAATAATTATTTTTGTCTCTCTTACAGGTTGAAGAAGAGTCCTATGATGAGACGCTTGAAAAGTCTGCTGCTATTTCAGCATTTGAGAAGCTTCAGGTATGCTTTCATTGACTCTGCTAAGTTTTTCCAACATTCTGATTGATGTACTATCCCATTACTTTTTCCCTTTCCTAAGGAAAAATAATTGAGAACCGGACTGTTTAAATGGTTAGACATTGGGTTGAAATATAAAGAAATAAAGAAAAGAGACAAAGAGAAGAAGTTTCTGAAAGAAATAGGTCTGAACACTATTTTTCATTTGATTCGCAAGTCATTTGAGCCGGGAAAAGAAAAAGTTATAGGTTTTTGACTATTGTTAACTATAAAGAAGGAAGCTCAGATGATAACTGTTGGTTTTCTTTTCCAAGAAATGTTAGTAGGGGATAAGCATGTCGGGCTTACATGCACAAGACCTATCCTTGCTTTATATTTTGAATTTTATATGTACCTTGTTGAAAGTACTTACATTTTTTTTCCTTTCTCTTTTGGATCCTTCAGTCTGACAGAAAAACATTACCCGTCTATCCTTATCGAGATGCTTTGCTTAAAGCTGTTGAAGATCATCAGGTTATTTGATGTTCCTTAGATAATGTTGTCTTTATCATTTCCAAGTGATGTTCTTCAACATGAGGGGATTTCTTTATAGAGTTGTCATGAAAGCTTCATGCTATAGTAGTTGGTAGAATTGTTCGTTCTTTTCGTTATGGTACTGACTGGGTTTTTCTAGGTTCTTGTCATTGTCGGAGAGACTGGTTCCGGAAAGACCACTCAGATACCGCAATATCTCCATGAGGCTGGGTACACAAAGCGTGGAATGGTACAATTTCTTTCATTTATATGACCCTCTTATAGATTAGTGTCACAGACATCTAATTGTGTACATGAACTCTCTCCGCCTTGACCTCCTCTTGTTTTTGGGATTCATGCTTTAGACCATCCACAGATGGCTTTAGGAGAGCCACTGTTAAAGAAGTTCCATTTGTTTTTCTACATCTTCTTTGTGATGATGATCATGCATTGGGCTTTGTTATTAACGGGTCTTCTTTTTCTTTCTGGTTGTGAGATATAACATGCATCTTACTGGTTTAGTGCTCAAAATATATTCAGTAAAAGAGTTTTTTTTTTTTTTTTTTTTTTTGGGGGGGGGGGTGATTTAAATGATTATGCGATGTACATTTTCCCATTATGTGTGGCCTAACTAAGCACAAGCAAGTGAAGAAGAGGAAGAACAGGACAAGTGGATGTAAGATAATGTTTTGACGGTTGTAGACTTATCCTCTTGTTTTCCTCCTCATGTTTTTTCACTTGAAAAGTCTCTTTATAAAGTGAGTTACATGGGAACTATAAGCTCGGCATGAGAGGATGGATGGAGTATTTTAGTAGTGCTTGTGATGATGGTTTTTCCACACTATATCACCAAGGACTTGAGTTGGTTAATGTAGATAAATACTAGGTGAGTATGGTTCGAGAGGAAAGTTTTGTCCATTTTTATCTGTCCTCGGATAATAACAACTCTTGGAACCTTCATGTTGCCTAATCTAATAGTGCTTAGGGCATGTAAAACGGTTATAAGCTTGTCTCTATTGAGATTATATATTTATATGTAATCATGATGTACAAGCAGTGAAGTGTATGGGCAAAGTTGATTAAAAATATGTTCCATATCACAAGTAATCTTCCCCTCCTCCCCACATTTACTCTATTAATCCGTTTTGAAAGTAAATTATTTCTAGGATTAGGATCTCAATCTTGAGGACAAAAATACTTTTCTATATTTGAACTTGTAGAGTAATAACTGCCAAAGTAAAGAAGATCTTTTAATAGCGTAAGCTCCAACAATGCATATCAACCTTGATACTCGCTTTCAAGCGTGACGCCGTGACCCCACTTGGACATGGAGAGATAAACCAATATATCGCACTAGGTGCGTCACTAACCAAAACTGATGCTAAGTTGGGGGCACATATTGGAGGTGTATGACCCCTAATCAGACCTTTGAGTTTTGACACCAAATATCAAGCTCATCCAAGCAGTAAGAAAAAAAGCTCATCCAAAGGCGTTACTTCTAGAGGAAGGAGCCAAAAATGTATATCAAGCCTTAATAATAATTGAAGAACAATATCATATTTGCAGAAAATTAAGCGTTTAACTGAATTATAACGATTCTTCTGCGTTCCCGCAGGTTGGATGTACACAACCACGACGAGTCGCTGCTATGAGTGTTTCTGCTCGAGTTTCTCAAGAAATGGGAGTTAAGCTTGGGCATGAGGTATAATTTTTTTACCCTTGTTAAATGGCTATGTTTTATGAATTGACCTGATTGTATAATCAAGCATGTGGTGATGTGATAATATGTACTTTGGTATGTGACATTTGATTGCAGTTTCATAACAGTTTGATTTTGAGTTTCAATCTTTCTCCACCATATAGGCGTAGTCTTAAATCATTTCACATTTTTCATTTCAGGTTGGGTACTCTATACGCTTTGAAGATTGTACTTCAGAGAAGACTGTTCTTAAATATATGACGGATGGGATGTTGCTTCGGGAATTCCTTGGTGAACCTGATCTTGCAAGTTATAGGTCTGATATTTTTTAGAAGTAACGTTAGAATTCTCTAAATTTGTTTACAATGATACTAATTACTTCTGGAAAAACAGTGTGGTAATGGTGGATGAGGCCCACGAAAGGACATTATCGACTGATATTTTGTTTGGCTTGGTAAAGGTAAGCCAAACCTCTAGCAGCTCCTCTTAAATCTTAAATGCTTACTTACGTTGAAATGGTTTTTGTTTGAATTGGGTGGGCAGGCAACCGTCCCAACTGTTTCTCGTCCCCTTCCCGTATAATAATTTTTTTTGTTCGTTTGTTTCTTAGGATATATCTCGCTTTCGTCCCGATCTGAAGTTGCTTATTTCAAGTGCAACCCTAGATGCAGAAAAGTTCAGCGACTATTTTGATTCTGCACCAATATTTAAAATACCTGGAAGGCGGTTTCCTGTCGAAATAAATTACACAAAAGCACCGGAAGCAGATTACCTGGATGCAGCAATTGTCACTGCTCTTCAAATCCATGTAACACAACCACCCGGAGATGGTGACATATTGGTTTTCCTCACCGGTCAGGAGGAAATTGAAACGGCAGAGGAAATTCTTAAACATCGGACTAGGGGATTGGGGACCAAAATAGCGGAACTTATCATATGCCCCATTTATGCAAACCTCCCTACTGAGCTTCAGGCGAAAATATTTGAACCCACTCCTGAAGGGGCACGCAAGGTTGTTTTGGCCACAAACATTGCAGAAACGTCCTTAACAATTGATGGTATTAAGTATGTAATTGATCCAGGATTTGTCAAGATGAAATCTTACAATCCTCGTACAGGGATGGAATCCCTACTGGTCACTCCCATCTCAAAGGCATCAGCTAATCAGCGGGCCGGACGATCTGGGCGAACAGGTCCTGGAAAGTGTTATCGGTTATACACTGCATACAATTATTTCAATGACTTAGATGATAACACGGTTCCAGAGATTCAGCGAACAAACCTTGCTAATGTTGTACTCACATTAAAGAGTCTCGGCATCCATGACTTGATTAACTTTGATTTTATGGATCCACCACCGGCCGAGGCTTTACTCAAAGCCCTGGAGTTACTGTTTGCGCTGAGTGCTCTCAATAAACATGGGGAGTTGACAAAGGTTGGAAGAAAAATGGCCGAGTTCCCTCTTGATCCCATGTTGTCTAAGATGATTGTGGCTTCTGATAAGTATAAATGCTCTGATGAGATCATATCAATAGCTGCTATGCTTTCCATTGGTAGTTCCATATTTTACCGTCCAAAAGACAAACAGGTCCATGCCGATAATGCACGCATGAACTTTCATACAGGCAATGTTGGAGATCACATTGCGTTACTTAAGGTTGGTTGCGTATAATTTATATCTATTTGCAAGTTTCTCTTTCCATTCTCTCAATCACCAAATAAAGTTTGTTGCCAAATCAAATACAAAGTTATAACTTCATTTTGCCATAATTTTTTAATTAAAGTTCGAGTGTTCAGTATTAACTGGTCTGCACGATTAGCAGAAAAAGTGGTGTTTTTGCTTGGATTGACTGCATCTAATGTTTGATCAGCAATTCACCTTTTTGTACATGTTACTCTTCCAGGTGTACAGTTCATGGAAAGAAACCAATTTCTCAACTCAGTGGTGTTATGAAAATTATATCCAGGTGCATTTTTGATGCTCTAATGTTTACATTCTAGGTACTTTAATACTGCATATGAGATTCGTTATTAAGCAGCAATGGGACCTCATTAATCATTTGCAACATGCTGTTAACTATTGAATATCTGAAGGTTGAGTTTTGATATAACTTCTAGTGATAATGGTGGTTTGATTTGTAGTTGGAGAGTTCCCAAGTGAAATGGATGCTTATTCCATCAGCATATGAGCCTGGGGACGACGACGATGTGTTTCAAAATAGAAGTGCTTTTTATGAAAAATATCATTTTTCCTGCCAGAAGAGATCCATCAATGGCTATTAGGGACAACTTATGTTTTATTTAATAATTTTAAAACTTGTATATGTTTATTTTCCCCGAAGTTGATAAAGCTAGCTGCCTTTTGATTGAGTGGCTTGAAGAGATCTCTTGCATGGTTTATTCAGTTTCTGAGGTTAATTTTCTCTACAGGTGAGGAGCATGAAGCGTGCTCGTGACATAAGAGATCAATTGGAGGGACTCTTGGAGAGGGTTGAAATTGAGTTGTCATCGAATGCCAATGATTTAGAAGTCATCAAGAAGTCCATAACATCAGGTTAAGAAAGTAGAGCAGTCTTATTGGAATAAATTGGGAAGTGTTGTGTTTAGCAGTGTTTGAAAACTTTTTCTACATTTTGCAGGGTATTTTCCGCACTCTGCAAAGATGCAGAAGAACGGATCCTATCGGACTGTTAAACATCCCCAGGTTGTTCATATTCATCCCAGCTCAGGTTTAGCTCAAGTAAGTTATATTCTGCAAGCATTGTTTAATGATAATGATGCATATGAAAAGAAGTCATGCCCTGTCTGTATCAACTGATTCTCTTATTAAGTTAGTATTGGTTTGGCTTTCACGAATCCTCTTACAACCAATTTTCTTGTGATGGAATGACATATAAGATTTTAGTAGGTGTAACATATTTTCAACCATAGTGAAATTGTGAATTTCTTGATATTTGGCATTAGTTGCCCATAACCATTGAGATTTTATAAATTTGATCTTAGCACTCATAGTGTCCATCTAATTGAATGGCCTAACTGAAAAATTGGGCTTTTCATAATCTTCTATCTACAACCAACTAAAATAAGGCTATTGATTTCCGTTGCCACTTGCCATGTAAGTTGATGTATGTCGTTGATAACTCTGAAAGGTCTATAGACAGATCCATTTCATCTGAGGGTCTTGTTTTCTAATTATATCATTTTTCAGTCTAAGCTCACTCTGTTTGGGTGCAATTTTTTTATTTGCATGTTTTTTGGGTGTGGTTGCGAGTTAAGATTTGTGGTGGTTGGGAATATTTTTGGTAATACGGTAATAGAATGGGCCAACTTATTAGATTCTGTTATGGAGATTAAAAGGTGGTTGGAGTATTTTTGGTAATACGGTAATAGAATGGGCCAACTTATTAGATTCTGTTATGGAGATTAAAAGGTTCAATTATAGTGGCTTGCCTCTCTCTCTCTCTCTATATATATATATATATATATATTCTCTCTCTCTCTCTCTCTCTCTATATATATATATATAGGGAGGTGATTTACTAAAGACCTTAAATATTTAAGAACTCTAAGAACCAATCTAGTTCATTAAATTAGAAAAAATAATTGTTGAGATTACACAATTTTTAGACACAATAGAAAATGTGCTGTGACATATGACGGTAATTTATACAAAACTCGGGGAGCATTTCCTTATTCAATTGTAAACGAAGCAGGATGTTTCAAAGCATATTTACAAAAAATCAATAATAAATGTAGTTACTTTTTTTCCACCATCTCTTTTAAATGCTCATATCTCATGATCTAAAATTCGAAATTAAAATTTGATTGCGAATTCTTGTTTGAAATTAAATTA
>JAOWAN010052683.1:0-13380 GCA_028566635.1 Lobelia cardinalis
GGACTTTTGGACTATCGATGGTTCATCTTAGCCGACCCCAACTAGTTTGGGATAAAGGCTTAGTTGTTGTTGTTGTTAAGAACCAAACTATAGTAGCGTCTCAGCACCACCATGGCATTCCGATAAACACATTCCGTAACAACAAGTGTACCAATCATAACACCGCGTACCAAAGTCACGTGATGCGGTAAACAAACTGCTGGCCTTATGCATCTTGAAACCATTCAACCTAAGTCACCTTTGAGCCCCTATACCATGAATAGACTTTCTTCATTTCTTTTGTTTCTGTATGCGCTGACATCGACTTAACCCCAACCTTTATTATTTATTAATAGGGTTAATCTCATTTTAGGCCCCAATATTTTTGTGGGATTTCAAAAACATGCCCCAGGTTCCAAAAGTTTCGAAATAGGCTCCAATGTTGCTTTTTTGTTTCAAAACAGGTCTTTTTTTACGGATTCGTTAAAAACCTAACGGAAAAGAAGGCACGTGCTAATCACGTGAACTTAACAGGGGTCTTGATGTCATTTTACCCTATGTAAAGTTTAGGGTTTAAATTGAATTTTTTTCAAAAATACATAAATAAACCTAAAACCTCCCCCGTCTCGACTTCTCTCTCTCTCTCTCTCTCTCGTCCCGTCTCTAGATGTCTGCTCCTCCCTTTCTCTCTTTCCCCTAAACCGTCGTCTCCCTCTCTCTTCCCCTCCTTACTTCTCTAGTCCAAACCCACCAAAGCCTCCATAGCCGCCACCTATCCTGACGGCGAACCTGGCTCACTGAGATGCCAACGTTGGTGCATACACCTGACTAGTGAAATACCCAACTGAAATCCTCTCTCTGGGCGCCATAGCTGCAACTGCAATGCCCACAATGGCATTTAGGACGGGCTATAGTTAGTAATGGAAAATTTGGTTTGATCAAAATTAAAAAAAAAAGAACTACAATGGTGGAACTTGTACGTATCTCCCCCACCCCACCCAACTCATCACCTCTTCCCCTCTGTTTTCACCGATTCCAAATCCAACCGCCACTCCTTGATCGCCTTCGGATCCTACTTCTCTAACGGCACGGGCTGCTCTATTCATCTTCATCGCGATCCTCTCCGACATCTTTTATCTATCCTCTGCGGCGACAACCGTCACACGATGGCATGAAGAAGCAGATCATCTGCTGATTCTTCATATCTGGGTTCTGGAGATCTGCCCAGTACGTCCGTCTTTCCAATTCTATTTCGTTGGAAATCTGGGTTTGGAAATCGTTGAAAAACCAAATCTGGGTTTGGGTTCTAGAAAAATGGAAACCAAATGAAAGGGATGGAGAGTGGTGGAATCGATCGGCTGTTGGTGGTGGTTGCTAGGTTTCAGTTTTCGTGATGGAGGAAGGGTGATGGGTGGTGGCGGCGGCGGTTTAACGCGTCCTGCCTCTAAAACATCTTCTTGCACTCCATCTCCATCCTCGATGTGTTTAATGATTTTGAATGGAGGTGTTGGGATGGAGATTGGTGGAGGCGGTGGTGGGTTGCCGATGAAAGAGGATGGACCGTGGGTTGATTCTGTTATTCAAAATTTTTTCCTTTTTGTTTTTGAAAATTTTTAATTTAGACCCTAAAGTTTATGTGTGCGCAAAATGACATGAAGCCCCTTAGAAAACTCACGTGAACAGCACGTGACTTCTTTCCCGTTAGGTTTTAAACGAATCCGTCAAAAAAACCTCATTTCGAAATAAAATTGTAACGTCAGGATCCACTTCAAAACTTTTGAAACCTGGGAGCCTGTTTCGAAATCCCACGAAAACAATGGGGCCTGAAATGAGATTAACCCTTATTAATAAGAGCTTACAAGAAAAATTAAGAGGGCTTACAACCTAGAGAAAGTGTAGTGCTTCTAACTAGACTTGAGCACTTGACCTGGACAAATGGAAAATTGAGTCACCGGTGGAGCTAGAGCTACTTGGTGCATGAGTCCCTTATGTGTGAATGTGGAGACACATACAAAGTCCACATATAATCTTAAAAGTGGGTGGGTGAGCGTTTTAAGAAACAAAACATGATCAACATATGAGGCTCAACAGGGCACCACCCTAGGATTTTCAATTTATCCTTCATGCACACACCAGCTGTCATCACTGACGATTTGCTTCCCATTCGTACAATTCTAAATAAGTGCATATCAAAAGCCTAGAAATCACTTGTGTTATATATGAGTATTTAGTATGGGCTGTCTACGCATACTGGGCTTTGTATACGATATATATAACGTCTCTCTAGTGTCAATAAACTCCCATAAACTCTCTTGTATCATCAACAACTAGTTGCAAGCTTTCGAGTGAAATATATATATATATATATATATATATTCTAGGTTATGTGTAAAAAGAAATCAACCTCAGATGTTAAACATTTTACTTCAAACTGAAATAAAGAATAACTGAAGAACAAATGATCAGAACATGAAACCAAATATAACATATTCAGAAGAAAAGGTTACGAACAATTGAACAATTGTGTCACTTGTCAATTTTAATTTTTAGTAATAGGGGTTCCAAACAACCCAGTTTATGCATGGCTCTGGGCTTCATATGTCGCAATGAAAAAGATACTACTACAGTTAAGCACAAAAAACTCGATCATTAAACATAGTAGAGAGTCGCACCTGGAAGGAAAGCAGCATTTTGTCTTTGTTGTGACCAGGACAAGCTGTTTATGCAAAAAAGTAAATAGATAAGAGAATTACAATATCACTTTAATAAGAAGGTAAAACTGATGATGTACTGTGGCATATTTTGTTTACCGATGACATTAATCGTGTTGAAGAAACAAAGAGACAAAAAAAAAAAACGAAACAAGGAAGTCGGGTAAACCAGGTGCTTGATGAGAAGTTTTAGAAGTACAATTGTTCAAGATAAGTAGAGCTAAATGGATTACAGTATATGGACAGTACTAGGAGAGATAAAGTTAGATTAGATGGACAAGAAAGATCAAAAAGGGAAAATTTCTGATAGTTAGGGTGTATTACTGATCAGGATATGGAAGTAGAAGATAATGGTAATCATAGAATAAAACCAAATTGGTGAAGTATGGAAGTATGTCGTGAGTGTTATGTGATAAGACATATATTCGCTAAGTTGAGAGAGATGTTTGTAGGACAACTATTAGAGTCACGCAATTTTATGGAATGGAACGGCTATAACAGCTGCATTACCTTAGAAATTGGAACATTGGGCAACTAAAATATCAACTTTACAATACACTTCATCGACAGAGACTCTCTAACCCTAACCCTTTTCCAATTCGATAATTAAATACAGGAATCACCATTTCTTGCTGCCACATTAGCCATAAAGATTCTCTCAAGAATCAGGCTCCTTTAGTTTTATACTGCTGTTTTAAATCAATTCTCAACTAACGATTGGATGTTCTCGTGATGTGCCACATATGTCCCATAACCAAGTTTCTTCCATTCACTGTCTTTGAATGAATAAGTTCCCATCCCAATATTTTACCTCATCAGAGAAATCACTGGAATACTTTCCAAAAAGTGGGACCTGTATTAGATCCAGCAACTGTTTTCTAGCATTCACATTAGCTTTGCTTTACATATTGTGTTTCATGGTGTAGATGGGTTTATGGTTTTCTTTGGTGTTGTTCTAAATGAGCTGAAGCATTTATGACATCCAATCAACTCAAAATCAAAAGGTAAATATTCCAATAACTGCAGCAGGTTCTTGATTATGGCAACGATAATAAATACTCCCTCAGTCTCTTTTATTTTGGCCAGGGGACCTAAACATGTAGTTTAAGAATTGTCAATAAATGCATTAAATTCTGATGCACAATATTTACGTTTCTATAATTGCCCTTTTTTTGCAATAATACTCCAAAGAAGTTGAAAGGTTAACAACTCTTCAATATACGGGTAAAAAAGAAAAAAAGAGCATTTAATGCTCCTAGAAATGTTAAGTGGCCAAAATAATTAAGACAACCACAAATAGAAGATTGGCCAATAAAAATGAGACGGAGGGAGTAACTTAATCAATGTTTTCACCATGAAAAGACATTAAATTAGAATTTGAAAGAAGTCTCACAGTGCTCCTCCACATGCCGGACCAATTGCTTTGAATAGTGACATCAATGCCATGCAAATGCCATTTGCAGCACCTCTTTGGTGTTGATCCTGTTAGTAACATAAAAAGGGTCTAATCAGAACAAAGCAAATTATGAAGGGCAGCCTTTTCGCCTTTTTAAAAATCCCCTTTCATATTATTTAAGGAAAAAGAGAAAATCAAACAAGATACACCCAAACTTACCACAGCATTGTTTTGTAGAAGATACAAGCCAGTTGTGATTGATACCTGACGGCAATGAGTATTATAAAAGAGAAACATTATAAGAAAATTAAAAAAATGATGAAGAACTTGTGAAGTACTCCCCCAGTCCCACTTCAAGAGTTACATTTCTATTTTGGGTGGTCCCACTTGAAGAGTTACATTTCCTAAGTTATGACATTTTCCATCTCTTAAGCTCAATAAGGACAAAGGGAAATGCTACATATACAGGAAAAATCATCACAAATATTACTACATGCATCAGTCTTGTATGATGCACTCAACACACACACACACACACACACTCACTCAATGTATGCATTCAACAAACAACACTTTAATGCATTCAACATACGACACTTTCTAAAGGCTTTGTAAGCGCACTTTAATGCAGCATTGCTGAAAAATATAGGTTCTTCAAAGTAAAACTACAAAACTGATAAGGAGATATCTCTATGCGAGCTAACTGACAAATTGTTTTGCAGTGTGCTACAAAGCTTTTAGAAAGACAGAAGCCGATTGTAGGTTATGGAATGTTGCCAACAATGTGGCAACGTGAGTTAATGAAAGAAAAGGAGGTGATTAGTTCAAATTCTAGTACAGAAATAGTGCCACAAAGCTATCCTAGACTATGAGAGGTGTAGCCACAACGGTTACATTCGTTATAGTTAAAGGGAGGTATCTAGTCCTCTTTGAAAGACTGAATTACCTAATTCACCAATCATGATGCCACTGCAGGCTTTGAGAGTGAATATACGATTTTGGGGCTGATTCATTGAAAATCTACGAATTCACATTTTAGAATCCATGAAAGTAGATTCAAAAGGCATCATACTAACCAGTTCTCACAAATTCTTCATGGAAACTCTATGTAGCTGCAATGAAAAATTCTAAGTAATTCAGATTCAAAATTCTCGATAGGATGATTTCTCTTCTTTATATATGCTTAAGTATGTCAAGATCCCCTTTGCCTCAATTTATCCACAGGGAATCTCCAAGTTTTTTTGTTCTTCTTTTAAAAGGGGATTGTTAGTGATTCCCCACTTATCCCCGTCGTGACTCGAACCCGTGACCTATTGGTAACAAGGGAGGCATCTTGCCATTAGAACGCACCTCGCTGTCATCTCCAAGTTTTATCATATGGAAAAAATAAAGCATTAATTGGTTAGCATTATCTCTAGTCCAACATTCGTTTAACTTAACTCGATCTGAAACTAAAGGTGGTCGAAGTAAATGTTAAAATGTCTATAGTCAACTTAAAAATCAAACAATACAACATTTATGTCAACCCTTTCTTTGACTATTTTAAGAATAACTTAACATCAAAGAGATAAAACTATCAATATGAGATCATAATAGATGGATGTTTACAGGCACTCTCATTCTTATGATTAATGCATCCACTTTGATTGACATTTTGCTCCTCCCAAACAAATTCAATTTAGCCATTTACTTTTTGCTCCATTTGCTCATGACCTTAAAATATTTTGCTTTCCACCCTTCAGTACAAACAGAAACAATCTTCTCACTTTCATAAGATTACACCAGTTGAGCATATTGACCAAAGGAATAAACCCATTGAAAAGTTACTTTAGCATTTATACCGCACACAGCTTATAATGGCATCACACATATGTCATTGACTCCATTCTCAGCATCAATTAGGCCATCAGCTATTCATAGGACATCTCTACAAGCAGGTTTAGCAGGATCCCAAGAAATGATTCTCTAGTAAGGACCATTACTTGATGTCTACAAATACAATGTAGTCAATGTCATGTATGTGCCGACAGCATAAGAGACCAATTTGACGGCATAAGAATATAACTACACAAGGCCTAAAGATGCAGAATTAAGTCATTCCAAAAAGTAAAACTGTTGATCGAGATATGGCTCTGGGTTTGAAAATTATGATGCATACAACTATTTCACTACTATAGATGGCAGTAACACCAAGAAGTCTCTGAATTTCTTGATATATACAGATCCCACTGCAAAGTTTAAGCCATATAAGTGGGTGGTAGTTTAAAATGCAGGGAAGTGCTTGCTACATGAAGAGGGACTGAGGAATATGGCATTCAGAATTTACTATAGGATATATCTCATTTCAACATACTCGTGAGAAGATTTTAGTAAAACACCTAAGAAAAAGCAAAAACATGCAAGTAACCTGGATCACATTTTCCACCACTGAAAGAATTCCAAAGAGCAAACATAGATCTTGACAGTAGATTATAGAGTGATAGAGATGAACTTTCAGTGAAATTTCCAAAATGCACTTACAGACAACAAATTCTTCACTACAGATGCACAATTCAACACCAGTGCAAGGCTGAACCCGGATAGCATGGCTATATATGGATAACTCGTCAGGACAGGTATTGATGCAACCTACACAAAAGATATTGTGCACTACTTTGTAAGGGAGTATTTTTGTAACTGTGCAGTGTGCAGTTTTACACGGTGAAAGTTACTTACTGCTGCGATGCGAGCCACCACGACAGGTCCAAGAAGTTTCTCCACAATCGGATAGAACAAAAGTTGAAAGATTAAAAGGCCAAAACCTAATAACTTACAAAGTGATTAGAAATGTCTTAGAAGTATCGAGTAAGGAAAGGGAAGGCACATCACATATGGAGTAGTAAGCAGAAACTCATAAAGGAGATCCATTAAAATGATTTCAGTTGATCAAAAATTAACTGAAGCTTTTATGGCTATCCTTTACAAATAAATACAAAGATACTAGAAAATTTACGGCAAGTGCACAAGGCTCCTGCTATTGCTGCGTGTAGGAAGGGTCCAAGGTACGCAATCCGATCTCTGTAATCAGAAAGACTGTTTCCATCAAATACTCAGATATGTAGTGCTTTTAATCTGTTTCCCTATGACAGAATAAATGTGAGGATCTTTAATAGTTCCTCACCATTAGCTTACCCTCAAAAAGAACTAATTCTTCATCATTTGCTCTGGGACAGGCCTTGTATTCTGATAATTTTTCAAAGATAAGTAATTGACCTTTTCGATCAGGGGAGGGACCAGAAAAGTAAATATTAGTAATTTATTATACATTTCTCCCATATCCCCAACAATGTGTACCTTGCACTTGTTACTACAGTTTGACGATTTCTCTTGTATATGAACCAAAATATGGAAAAGGAATATTGAAAAGTTTCACAAACTCTCAAGTAAAAATTACTGAAATTTACTCAACATTATTCTTCACAACTTCTCAATCAACGACATACATCAGAGAACACTATAAAAATTCAAATGTGAGAAATATAGTTTGCCAGTTCACCTGAAATAGCAAGAACTTCACCAACATTGTCAGTAGAATAACCCAAGCCCCCATATTTCCTAGAGCTCTCCGCCCACAGCGGGAATACCTAATCAAAATACAAGACAAAACTATTAGACACAAAAAGTCTAGGATAAATATTGGTCTAACTTTGTAAATGAGGTTGCCAAACAATGAAAAAAGATTTTAGTAAATGCTGTGCAAATCCCTATATCAAAATCTTTTAAAACTTCAGTGTCAGAAAGAATGATGGTAACAACTTGTACGAATCAATATGCCAACAACTTATGATTATCTATAAGAGGTCCTATGCAGTTTACACATTCCAACACTCGTATTTTCAATTGGGGAGTAACCTTCAACGCTATTCAAATAGGAGGGAATTCAGAACTCAAGGTTGACGTGTTTCAACAGATTTTGAAAATCACTGAGACTGAGATCCAGTAAGTCATATACATGGTTGCCAGTTTTTTAAACATACAAGATAGTTGACACTGTCGGAGAGGAATGGCAGAAAAGTGATAGAAAGACGATGAACAAAAAACAGCATGCAACGACAGAGTATCCTATCTCAAATGAATGTGATGGACAATATCTACAGATATTTGTTGTGAATGGTCATATAGACAAACAGTACAGAGAGAGTAAAAAGAAGTATCTACATCCAATCCATCCAGACAAAAATAATGTAACCACGAAAGGCTCAGTAAAGAAGCCAAAAATAAAAGCTTCCGGTTCCCTGGAAGTAATTGTGATTATAGCAAATAAATAAACCGTTTTAGAAGACTATTTGTGATGAAAGAATAATAATAGCCGACTCCAACTGGTTGGGAGAAAAGTCGAGTTCGTGCTCAGGTGTTACAATAAAACAAATCGCTCATCACATACAATATGGCAATCAGCAATCTATTTAAGCATGCAACCAAATTCATCATCTCTAACCATGAGAACAAAGAAGAAAAGTTGCAAGGCACTTGGCTGTAAATTATAATTTTTACCTCAGCGTAAGCCATGTCGTGAAGTGAGAAAACACAATACACAAAAATAGACGACATCAATGGCCAGTTTTTGATGAGGCTTCCCACAGAATTAAATGCTCCTCTTTCATGTGTTTCTATCTTGGTATCAGAAACTCTGGAAGCATCATCCAGAGCCTCATTAGAATTGTTGCACGAGATGCTCTTTTTCCCGTGAAAGTGTAAGGTTTCCTGCAGTTCAAGGATACAGAAAACAGATTCAGGTCGGAGACATGTGTAGTCTGGAGATTCATGTTAACAACAAGATTGCATTCAATTAAAAAAACTGTTGAGATATTAAACCCGCATCGGGTACGACCAGTCCTTGCATTCAATTAACAACGATCATGTGTATATATATATATAGACATATATTTTTTTGTTTTTCAAAGGGTAGAGGGGATATAGGCCTAACCAAGGTAGTTAAAATCGAGATCTTAAGTAAGATCGAAGAGGGGGGATAAGATCGAAATCGTGAAATCGTAAGATTGATTTTACGAACTTCTTAAAATTAAATATTAGAACACATAATGCATATACCAATATAAATATTATAACACATAATACATATATGAACTATAAAATTAGCAAGAAATTAACTAAAATGTAGATTAATTTATAAGCCTGAAAGTATAAATGAATAACGGTTAAAGTTGAATAGAAGAGGGGGTGTAATTGTAAACTTGATTAATTTATAATAGTGTGAGGCCCTAATTTGACACTGATCTGATCTTATGCTGCATCGCTCCTCAGCCTCCGTACCAGGTATCTCTCTCTCTTCCCCTCTCTCTCTTCCTCTCTCCCCTCTAGCAAAATCCGACGAGATCTGACCAGAGCTCAACCGGATCCGACCATATCTAAATCAGATCCGACCAGATCTAAACCAGATCCGATTGAAATTCCTTGAGATGGGGTTATTTTTGAACCACGTCTGATAAGATCCGACCTGTTCTCCATGGGATTTATCAATTTAACCCCGAATCAAAATCGCTAGAATCGTATGGAAGCGTACGATTCTAATGATTTCGTACGATTCCAGCGATTTTGTCCCAGTTGCGATCTTAAGACAATTTAACAAGATTTCCCTACCTAAAATCGAAAAATCGTACGGTTTTACGATTAAAATCGCGATTTTGACTACCTTGGGCCTAACCCCACCCCTTCAATTTTTTATTAATTAGAACTTACAAATAATAGAGATGGCTTAAAGCCCAAAGCAACAATGAGTGCTTGAAACCCAAAGCAAGTGGAGGGAGATATCTTCAACAGGATAATAATGTCTCCCCATTGTCCCTGTCCCTAACGGGACTTGAGCCCCTGACCTCCCACTAGGAAGGATGAGGGGATACCGCTTGAGCTATTGCTCTTTGGTAAAGATCATGTATTATTCCTCTCATTATCATTTGGTTTTGAGATGAAACCTAGTGTTTAACATTATATCAAGCTATCCATACGTGCAAGCCAACAATGATCTATCTAGCTCTGCACCAGCTAATCCAAAAAGTCCACTGTAAGCCTCAAGTCCGGCTACACGTGAGGGTGCATGTTGAGATTTACACTCACATCGGGTGTTAACAAGCCTTGCATTCATTTAATAAATATGTTGGGCTACTGCTCTCATTGTCGAGTGATTTTGAAATGGAAACCCAAACTTTAACACTATTTAGACACTAATTAATCTCTCTTCTCATTTACTTTTATTTACATCGTTAGAAATCTGTTTTAATTATTTAGAGGAAGTTTGTGAATTAAGATTATTTGTTTCCTTCTTTCTATAGTTATGGTCAATCCCCCTAATTAGGTTAGTTTCCATTTTCAGTTATGTTAAATCCCACTAATTAGGTTAGGCTCAAGGGATTTGATTTTGTATCTCCACCTATATATGTACCGAGCATATATTTGTAAAATATAGAGAAAAAACTTTCTCCAAAATCCACATGGTATGAGGCCTTGGTTGAGGTGTCTGATTTATCCAGCCATGGTAGATTCTAGGAAAGAGACTTCTGTGTCACAACCCAATTTTGAGGTTTCTATTCCTCAAAATTCTTCTCATACCATTAACTATAGTGATAATTCTTCCCTCGTAATCAAAAATCACAAACTCGACGGCAAGAATTTCTTGCAAAGCACATCATTTTCAGACCCATCACCCACCACTAATGATGTGCCGAATGTTCAGCTAACGAAGACTCAATTGGAGGCCCTTCATCAACTTCTCAACAGAACCGAAGTCCCACAACTACCCCAACCTACACCTTAGCTGCCCAAGGTACTGCTCTTAATGCTACATGTGAATCAAATACTTCTCCCTGGATTCTTGACTCTGGGGCTTCAGACCATAATATGACAGGTAACTCATCCTTGTTTCACTCATATACCCCGTGCTATAACCAGTCTCGTATAAGAATAGCTGATG
The DNA here is from genome assembly GCA_028566635.1 of Lobelia cardinalis. Taxonomy (NCBI): domain Eukaryota; kingdom Viridiplantae; phylum Streptophyta; class Magnoliopsida; order Asterales; family Campanulaceae; genus Lobelia; species Lobelia cardinalis. The sequence continues at coordinate 11,054 of JAOWAN010052683.1, forward strand.
GATCTTTTTCCCTTGTCGCCCGTACTAGATCAATCCGTCTCACTCTGTACTTCATGTCCCGTTATCTTGTAATTTACTGTCTATTAGTAAATTGACTCATGATTGGTTGTCTTATTCCGAAACATATGTCGGGAAAGACGATTGGCAATGCTAAAGTGACGGATGGACTCTATACCCGGGTTAATCATGCCATTGAGAATAAACAAGCAAGTCATTGCTATGCCCTTTCTTGTTTCAAATAACGATGCAATCATGATGTGGCATCTAGACTAGGACATCCAAATTTCTTGTATCTGAAACAATTGTTCCCAAATTTATTTTGCAAAAAAGGTGTGACTTCCTTTACTTGTGAAATATGTCAACTCTCTAAGCATACTCGCGTACCATATCCTCTTAAACCATATGTAGAATCTAGACCATTTTCATTAATACACAGTGATATTTGGGGGGCTTGTCGTGTGAAAAACATATCGGGTTCTCGATGGTTCATTACCTGTATTGATGATCACACGAGAGTGTGTTGGGTATATCTCCTAAAAGACAAATCAGAGGCACCAAAGACCTTCCTGAATTTTTACTCCATGATCCAAAACCAGCTCCAAACCACCATACACACCTTGAGAACTGATAATGGCCGAGAGTACTTCAATTCTACCTTAGGTTCATACCTAACCAATCATGGTATAATACACCAAAGCTCATGTACTGATACCCCCAGCAAAAAGGTGTTTCTGAAAGAAAGAATCGTCACCTATTGGATGTTGCCCAGGCTCTTATGTTCACTATGAACGTCCCAAAGTATCTTTGGGGTGAAGCAGTTTTAACTGCTTGCTTCTTGATCAATCGAATGCCCTCAAAAGTCTTGAATTTACAAACCCCTCTCTCAGTCCTAAATGCTGCATTTCCTCTATTTTCTTACTCTTCTCTTTCGCTAAAACTCTTCGGGTGCAAGGCATTTGTCCACTCTCATTATCAGGCCAGTCTAAGGTTGATCCTCGAGCAAACAAATGTGTCTTTGTAGGCTACTCACCTACTCAAAAGGGTTATAAGTGTTTTTCCCCAACTCTTAGATGACTCTTTGTGTCTAAGGATGTAACCTTCTTTGAATCTGAACCTTATTTCCATCATACTCATCTTCGGGGGGAGAGCCTAGGTGAAGATGAATCATTAACCAGTCTTCTTGACATTGAACTAGAGTCGGATTCATCAAGGGTCAATCCTAACATCTCTATATCCGGTTAATCCCTTTCCTACCATGCCTGTCATCCCTATTGCTAAGCCTCATGAAAACAAACCTATGAACAAATCTGAGCCACAACCAAATCGAGCCCCCAAATTGCTTGTTTATTCTAGAAGGCATCATTCTTCCGGGGCAGATAAATCCAATACACAAGGTTGCCATGAATCTCAAATTGACAATGGTTCCAAGATAGACCTGCCACCTGAAACTGTCTCAAATTCTCCAAGAGATGAAGATCTTCCTATTGCCCTTCGCAAAGGGAGTAGATCATGTGCTCAGCATCCCATTTCCAGGTTCGTGTCTTATGAAAGGTTGTCTCCTTCACATGTGGCTTTTGTTAGCAATATAGATAAGATCAAGATTCCAAGGAACATAGAAGAAGCTCTTCGGTCCCCCGAGTGGAGGCGTGCTGTACTAAAAGAATTAAAGGCTATTAAGGACAATAATACATGAGAACTCACAGATCTACCAGAAGGAAAAAAGACAGTGGGGTGCAAGTGGATCTTTACAGTCAAGTATAATGCAGATGGTAGCATTAACAAATATAAAGCAAAGCTCGTAGCTAAGGGTTTCACTCAATCATATGGCTTGGATTATCGAGAGACGTTTGCTCCTAATGCAAAGCTCAATACAGTTAGGGTTCTAATCTCCTTGGTTGAAAATATGGATTGGCCTCTATTGCAATTAGATGTGAAGAATGCATTCTTAAATGGAGAATTGAGTGAAGAAGTCTATATGGATATGCCTCCTGGGTATAAAGGTGAGAGAGGGAAAGTATATAGATTGAAAAAGTCCCTTTACGGACTGAAACAGTCTCCTAGGGCTTGTTAACCAATTCACGTTGACTTTAACAAGTCGAGGTTACACTCAGGGACAAGCTGACCATACACTCTTCTTCAAGCATTCGGAGAATGGTAAGATTACAATCCTCAAAGTATATGTTGATGATATCATCATGACAGGAGATGATCATGATGAAATCAGTCAATTAAAGACTCATCTTAGCACTAAATTTGAATTGAAAGATCTAGGACCACTCAAATATTTTCTAGGTATGGAGGTTGCAAGGAGCCATACTGGGATTTCT
>JAOWAN010052704.1:0-13379 GCA_028566635.1 Lobelia cardinalis
CAAAAACCACAAAACCATAAAAATCATACAAAAAAAACCAAACCTAACAAAAAACCAATCATCCAAACGGAACCTAAGAAACTTCTTAAATACCTCGACTTCTAGTGCCAAATATTTGACATTTCCCCTTGTAAATATCTAATTGGTTGAGGCAAAAATATGATCTTAGCTATTCATTAACTTTGACACCTCAAAATGGCCAAAAACTTTAAGACACCATAAGAAAAATAAGGAAATGTGGTGAATATAAACGATAGCGAGTTTCTTTGGTTTTCTACTTTGAAAATGAATTTACTACTATGTGGATGAAGACTATTATCAAAATTAGAATTTTGTTCATCCATTTATTTAATATCTTTTAGAAGTAACAAATATTATACAATATCTGTTTCCTCTTATAAATACGAAAAGGAGCATGTGAAAATAACAAGCTAAGTCGTGTGCCAAATATCTCAAGTCAAACTCACCAAAAAACTTAGAAAGCCACATACTTCGGATGCCAAATTTCTCAAGATAGATTGTTGTCTTATCATTTTAATTTGAAAATTTGAAAATAGATATTAAAATGTTCAAGCTAATTTAGAATTAAAAAAAAAAATGCATAGTGGAGTAAATAGAAGGAGTGTTGTCATGGAAACAACAAATAGGGGTCTTAGGAGAAAGCTTGACTTTTTACAAGGGTAAGGTATAGAGATGCAATACTTTTTTAGATATTAACACTTAGATCCCTTACCTATTAATAAATATCACGCAGAACCCTATATTTGCAAAAAGCTTTTTCTTTCTTCTTTTTTTTGTGTGGATGAAATTGTTGGCACTGAAATGTATGGTAGATCTGCCCCTTACTATTGGATTTTATGCTTTTCTCTTTGAGATTCTAAGGGTCACTTAATTTTGAAGTTTAAGTAATATTATTCCCATGATCACGCCATCTAAAGTAAGATGAATGGCTTTCTTGGCATGCAACATGGATCCAAGTTCTAACGTGATCACTAGCGATCCCCCTCGCTTAAAAAAATTACACGGATCTCTAAAAAAACTATCACTAACCAACTCAAGATGTGTAAGAGATACTTTTTCAAAATGTTTCGTCGCCAAGTCTTCAATCTTTTATTGCCCATATTGCAAGGGAAAAAAAAACAAAAAAGAAAAAGGAAAAAAGCCAAAAAGAAAGAAGAAAAAAATTGGACAATGATGCAAGGATGGCCGGGGACAAATTGTTATACTTGATTCTTATTAATTTGTATCTCTTTTATTTAGTCGGAATTTAATTAGGATAGTAATTGTTTAGATAGCACGAGTCTTTAATTTTGATAATTTTTATTTTTTGTGTTTTAGTTATTCTAGGAATCTTCATGGGCAACAAGTTGTTGGCCTATTTAAAGACTTTTATTGTAATAGTTTAGGGGAGTTGAATTTGAATAAGGAAAATGTAGAACGTGTTCGTTCTTTCGAAAAACTAGAATTTCTCTAAGTAGGAGAAACTAGAATTTTCAAACCAGTATTCGAATCATGGTACAAATCCAGTGTCGGCTTCTTTTGTATCCCATCATATCAAATCGTCCAAACTTGACACAATTCGGAGGTACCCTCGGTGGTGGTTCGTATGTTGCAGATTATCGTTGGTGCGCCTAGAAATCTACATTATTTGGTATTAGTTTTCAGGTTGATTATCAATTGCTGAACGTAGATGTGGTTGTAATGACAAACGTGGTAGGGGACGAGGAGACGATCCCTTGAACGAAGGTTCGCGACAACGCAATCTGCTTGACGTTGAGAACAATGATGGCTCAACGCGCGAGTTAAGAAGCTTCGTAGTGGATCATGGTTCGTCAAGTTTCGAAGGATTTGAAGTCTAGTTTCACGAGTTTGAAAGAAAGAAAAACTGGCGGTGATTGAGTTTTGGATGGTATCATCATAGCACTCTTTTCCTTCTATCATCATTCTATTTTGCATTTGATTGTTTACCAAAAAAAAAAGAGAGTCAAATTCCTTGTCTTTTGTAAGTCAATCGATAGAAGAAGACAAATAGAGAGAAAGTCTTTTGGTTCTATGTTATTTCGGCTGGTAGAAAAAAAAGGATTTGGGCATCTTTAAAAAACCCTAGGTTGGTTAGAGAACAAAAAAAAAAAAGAAAAGAAAAGAAAAAAAAGAGACTGGCAGAGGGTTAGTGAGTGGCATAAGTGTGCAAAAAATGAAAAAGAAGAAAAAAAACGAGAGATTCCATGTGTGTTTGGCAGGGCAAAGGAAGAAAAAGAAAGGAAAAAGAAGAATAAATAAGTCTCTTTACGGAGAACCATAGGGTCGAGGGTCATGGTTTTCGAGTTTCATCAGAGAGTTGTTGATCAGACATACTAAAAGTGGGAAATCAAGACTGGCAGGTGAATCAAAGTCTTTTTGCATAGTGGAAGAACAAGTATGAAGTATGCTATTCTTGTATTACTCTTGAAGTCGGAGAGAATGATGCAAGGATGGCCGGGGACAATTTGTTATACTTGATTCTTATTAATTTGTATTTATTTTGTTTAGTAGAAGTTTAATTAGGATAGTAATTGGTTAGATGGTCGGTTTCTACCGTATCTCATCATATTGAATCATCCGAATTTTGACACAATTCGGAGGTGGCCTCGGTGATGGTTCGTGTTGTTACAGATTATTGTTGGTGCGCCAAAAAATCTGCATCAGACGATACAAATAAAAAAGAAGAACTAGTGTCACGGTAGGAAATAAACTAACAAAAAAAATATGTTGAAGCTGAAATAACTAAACCAAAATTTGAAAGGGCAATAAATTCGAGCCCAAAACCCCTTAAAATTTACTCTTCCAGACTCCCCCCCCCCTCCCAAAAAAAAAAAAAGCAGAAGAGGCAAACACAAGGTTTCCTTTTTTAATCCGGGTCTGCCAAATCCGAAATAGTGGTGAACGGTGAGAACTAACTAAGATCGAGGAGCATTGGTCTTAGATTCAGTAACATACTGGATCTAGAGCAATACCATTGGATCTTGGTTAGTTTGCACGTCTCTCACAGTATTTGAGTTTTTATTTGAGCACCTCTCTATATATATTTATATATAAACATATATATAATTATATATATATACCCCTTCCCCTTTTCTCTTATTCATTCCGCTATTCTCTTGTTTGGCTTGCTATGATGTTCTTTCTTGTTATGTGTTTATAATGAAATATGCATGTGCTTATGACATGTTCAGAGGATGTTACTGAAGCTCTAATGCTGTTTTTATTTTTTGTTGTAGATGATACGAAGGGCAATTGAAAAGTTAAACAAACAAGGGGGTTCTACTGAGGAGGCCATTTCAGAGTTCATAAAAGATGAATACAATCATTTGCCATGGGCTCATCCAACTTTACTTGCACATCATTTGCGCAAGCTTAGCGAGAGAGGTGAGCTTGTTATCACATGTGATCGATGCTATATCCTTCGTTCTGCAATCATTAACACAACCTCTAATCCTAGACCTATCCGTATCCCTCACCCTCGCCCTCGCCCTGATCTTATCCCAAAGTATAGTCCTTGCTATACTGCTTTTTCTTCCCCTTCCTCTAGCCCGATCCCTAGTCCCGTTTCTAGCCCTAGCTATAGTCCTTGTTCTAGCCCTAGTTCTAGCTCTAGCGATCCCCCTACTCCAAAGAGAAAGCTGAACCAGAGGATAGGACGGGGTAGACCATGTGAATGGATTCAGGGGTGGGGACGGGGTAGTCCGCACCAGGTCAATGAGAGTGACGACAAATTTACGCCGAATGGAATGAGGAGACGGGAGATTCAGAAGAGGGGTAGAGGTAGGCCTTGTAAGAGTGGTCAGGGTAGGGGACGAGGTAGACCGCGTAAGAAAGCTGAAAATGAAGAAAAGCAAACAGATGTGGCTGAAGATCGTCGAATGACCAAAGATGAAAACCAACCTTTTGGACTCGAAGCGGCGCTCGAAGAGCATAGCCAATTTGCAGATATGCAAGTCGAGGAGATTAAAAGAAAGACTGTGGTAGAAGGACAAGAATCTCAAGTAATTTTGGTTCAAAATAGAGAAGAAGAACAAAGTATAACTATTGGAATTGAAGCACAAGGACAAGGAGCTGCTGAAGAATGGGAGAACCACCAAAAGCAAGAAAACAGAATTACTGAAGTACAGATTGCATTAGAAGAACAGCGAAATGGACTTGAAGATTGCAATAGTAGACTGCGCGAGGTTGATGAGAGTGTTGAAAAATTTAAGCTGAATGGAAGGAGGAGAGGGGAGATTCAGAAGAGGGGTAGAGGTAGGCCTCGTAAGATTGGTCAGGGTAGGGGACGAGGTGGACCGTGTAAGAAAGCTGAAACTGAAGAAGGATATCAACCGACAAAAGAAGAGCAAACAGATGTGGCTGAAGATCATCAAATGACCAAAGATGAAAATCAACATGGAAGACTCGAAGCGGCACTCGAAGAGCATAGCCAAGTGGCAGATGTGCATGTCGAGGAGATTAAAGGAAAGAATTTAGTAGGACAAGAATGTCAAGTAACTTTGGTTCAAAATAGAGAAGAAGAACAAAGTATAACCAATGGAATTGAAGCACAAGGACGAGGAGCAGCTGAAGAATGGGAGAACCACCTAAAGGAAGAAAACAGAATTACTGAAGTACAGATTGCATTAGAAGAACGGCGAAATGGACTTGAAGAAAATAAGAAGCTTGAAGAGCAAATTGAAGATATTATTGATCAAAATCCGCTGTGGAAACAAGAAGATAGGGTAATTGAAAATCAGCAAGAGGGATCGGATATGTATAGAACGGACCAACAAGATGTGGTGATGATAAGGAGTGAAGCACGAGGTGACGGATTTTTTGAAGAATGGAGTGGGAAACAAAAGCAAGAAGAAGGAACAATTGCTGAACAGACTCAATCAGAAGACCATGAAGTTATTGAAGAACAAAATGAATCAACTGAACAACATGTGGAAGTGATTTCTCTACAAGCTGAACAAAGAAAAATGGGATTTGAAGTCGCTGAACGACAATATCTAGAAGAAAAACAAGAGAATGGAGTGGTTCAGGAAGAGGTTCAACTCGAAGGTGACGTCTCTCAAGGACAATGTCTACAGGAAGAGAAACAGAATGAAGTAGTCTATGAAGAGGTTCAACTAGAATTTGAAGTTGCTGAAGGACAATGCCAAAAGGAAGAGCTAAAAAGTGAACTGGTTCAGGTAGAGGTTCAAACAGAATATAAAGTGGTTGAAGGACTGGATACAGGGAAAGATCCACAAAGCGAAGTTGTCCTAGAAGAGTTCCAACTTGATGATAAAGTTGTTGAAGAGAAACAATATGCACAAATGAACATAAGTGAACAACAAAGAGATGTAGATGTTGAAAAGTGGATTGAAAAAGAACTTGGAGAAAGCGGGAGTTTAAAACAGAATCAATCAGAAGCACAAGAGAATGATGGTTTTCAGGAACTGGTTTTGCCACAGAAACGACATACGGATGGGATCATAGAGAACGTTCAGCAATGCAAACAACTGGAAAAGGAAATACTGGAACAAAATCAGCTACAAAACCAAAAAGTTGATGTACCTGAAGAGCTACACCAGCGGGAAGAGCATCCAGTTGAGATGTTTCAGGAAGAAATTCAACTAGAAGAGGACGTTCGTGCAGAGCAACGAGATATGGTGATGATTAGGAGTGAAGCAGTAGAAGACGGTGTTGTTGAAAGATCAACTGGCCAAGTGAAACAGGTAAAAGGGGACACTGTGGATCAGAACGAATGGACGGACCAGCAGGATGACGCAATTGGAGAACAAGTTCAGGCTCAAGAAATTTTCATGGTAGGGATAAGAGAGAAATTTCAGTCGTGTAAACAAGAGGAGATTGAGGAACAGAATCATTTAGCAAAACCAGAAGCTGAAGTACCTGAAAGGCTACATGAACAGGATGAGCAACCAAATGAAGAATGTTCAATTGATGGAACTTTCGAAGAACAAGAAGATCTAGGGACTATTCTAAGTGAAGCAGAAGAAGGTAGATCTACTGAAGAATGGAGTGAAGAGCAGAAAAATGAAAAGGGGGTGAGGGCAGAGGTGAATCAATCAGAAGAGCATGAGAATGTCAGTGAAGAACAAACTCAGGCACAAGGACATGGTATTGCAGGAAATAAAGAGAAACTTCAGGCATGCGAACTGCAGGAAATTATAACCATGGAACTAAAAGATCGAGAAGAACAAGTTAATAATAGGAAGCAACATCACGAGGAAGAGCTACAAGTAGAAGCATTTGAGAAACGAAGCCAACTGCAAGAAAAAGTAAATGTTGCGAGTAGTGCGAGATTGCAGTCAATTGACGCTAGTGGTAAAGATTCAACGGCTCTTCTATGCAAGTATTTTTGGTCACTGGTGGAAGAAGAGAGAGATGAATATTTGGATAGATTCAGGGATAAGAAAATGAAGAGTCCATGTCAGAAGGGAGAGATTCCCAATAGTAGCAGTAAGTGGGCACAGAAGCAGCCAGAGGAGATTCCTCTTTTAGAAAGTTCAACAAAATGTAATCAGCCACTGCAGGACAGGGTCCAGGATGAGCCACTACATTCTCAATTTCAGCTGCCCAGATCTGAACCAGTCACAACTGCAAGTGTGGCAGAAATATTGCTCTCTGAAAATCGGCAACTAGATGATGGTGGCAAAGGGAGGTCTCCTGAACTAAAGGTCTGCGCTCCGTGTGTTGAAGGAATAAGGCTGCACTGCCGAATTGCAAAGGCAGTTGCAACATCAGAGGTAGTGTCTCCGAAGGCACTCAAACTCTCGTCTTTTAAAGTCACATTATTTTTCATTGATATTTTTGTCTGGTTTGAACCACATTATCTTTGATCCCTGTTCATTTACTTTTGTTTTCCCTTATGCAAATTGAACATTTCTTGGGTACCAGAATCAACATGGCAAGGGACAACCATTGAGGCGCAGCCCGAGGAATCTTACAGCAGATTTAGAAGCAGCTGTCAAAATAGAGGTAACATCTGTCATGCTCTTAAACCAAACAGTTCTTTTTATCTCACTTACCAACTTGGAAATACATTTTCATTGCATATAGGAGCATTTAACGTTCATTTTCTTATGATTCTTTTCCAGTGTAGTCAATGATGAGCTTTTTATAGGTCCAAACCTGTATCTTCTTAAGACGAAACCCAGATTTGTAAACTACTGCTGAAAACTAGTGGTTCCTTTCTTTTACTCCTCACTCTTGTCAAAGAGATTCATTCGCTGTGTCAATTGTAAATCATTGATATGCATGTTTTCTTTTTCTTATTTAGACAGACTTGAGTTGGGTTAGTAGAGTTTTTCCAAAATCGTTTATTCACAGAGTATAGCTCAGTTTTAAATCATTTTTCTACAACCACATACAGAAAATGACTTTCCATCATCCAGGGACGCAAGAATGTTATGTTTATTTTCCTGAAACTGGATGCTTACTTATTTACACACTGAAGCTCAAAAGACATTAGTTTTTCATAGATATTTATGCGCTGAAGTTGAAAAAAGACGTTAGTTTTTCATCCTGCATGTTTGGATTGTACATTGTACAAGGCTCGTGGCTGACAAAATATTGGGATATGTGATTGCTAAGGATCTAAAACATTTGAAGCATCAAGTAAAGCATCCAGGCGGTCGAACGCTTCCTATGCCCAACTTTGCTGCAACAGACAAAGTATTGAGATCAGGGAAGAGAATTAAGAAAGCTGGAGTATAAAACTTGAGGAGAGAAACGAAGGTAATCTAAAAGTCAGTTATCTTGTAGCGACATTTACATAATTTTGGTAGTTGCTTTCGTCATGATGGTTGAAACGCTGTATCTCTGGTTTCAGAGGAAGTGGATAGCTGGTTCAGCATTTTTAGAATTTGTTTTGCCAAAAGTTGCTCTATTAATTTCTCCTTCCTTCCCAAAATAATTGTCACAATTTATTCATGATCCGTACAAATTGTGACACTCATTTTGAGACGGAGGGAGTATAATCGTAATTGGCTCCATTATATCTTTCAGATCAGATTTTGTAACGCCCCAAACTTGGAATCATATCCTTATGTCCCAAAGTCTTGGAATGTTACAATAAATCAAAATAAACCGACAATTAATCATAATAAAATAACTTAAAGGAATGGATAAAACCCAATCAATCGTCCTAAGTTCAAACTTTAATCCTCAAATTCCCAAATACTTAATCCCATGGAATCTTAAAGATTTACATGGCATATTACGTCTAAGAAACCACAAAAGGTTTTTCCTCGAAACCAGCAAATCAAATGAAATAAAACTTGAGAACTAGTAACTTGAAATCCTTTATGTTCGAACCAAGATCACTTAATCTTTACCCGAAAGAAAAAAGAAATTTGAAAGGGTGAGCGAACAAAGTTTAGTAAGATCATATACACGCTCTCCAGATTCTAAGGAGGGTGACACCCAACGAACGATATAATTTCAATTCACTTCACATCTAAAAACAATTTATAATTTCCAAAGCGACACAAAGGTTCAGAACAATTTTCGATCTCTAGAGCGGTCCATTGACCAATGCAAACAAACTCAGGGTACAAAGGCTCACAAGAAGCAATTCACATCAGTGATACCGCCACTACATCCCACTACTAATCCTCAGTAGTGTCAAAATGCCTTAAAAGGCCAAAGCTGTGTTAACACACAGAACCTCGTCGAAACGAGTTGTTTAACTTAGTGATCGATCGCAAACAAAACATTCAAATACATTTATCAAGGATTGAATCATCAATCAATTTTCACAAGATGGTTTCGAAATACATTTCATAAAATCATGAAACGATGCGACAGAGTATAAAGCAAAAACCAACACAAGGTCGGCAAGCTAGAAACGAACCGATATGAACAATAATCATTAAGGAAATCCTAACGAAACGAAATCATTTGTAAAAACCTAAAAGAGGTATTACCTCAAGATGCAATACACGACACTTAGTACTTTCGCATACGATCCAAGTCAACTAACACCTCGCTTGATACCTAAACATAACAACAAATATACTTTTAAACTATTATATATCGAGGAGGTTTTAATTTACAAATGCTAAACCTAAAGGACCACTTATACCTTTTAAAATCTTGAAGGGACAAAATTTCCTACCTTTTGTTAAGTTAAAGTGTCACATCACAACTCTAAGGTCCCATTAGTAATTAGTTAAACACGAGGGTTTACTACAGATTGCTATCATTGAACTGGGGATGCTAATCGTAAATTGTCACCTTCTTCTTCATTTCACCAACCTTGCAACGTAAATATGTGTTTTCCGCCATTTCTCGAAAATCAGTAAGCTTCTGATTCTTTTTAATGTTCTCTCCTCTTTTCCTTTTTTTCTTGATTCTTGATTAATTCCTCCTAACCAACCAATTAACAATTCAAATCTCTACTAACATCAACTAAAACTTAAGAATTAAATCACATAATTTTATACCCATTACCTACGCCTCTGTTTTGATATCCAAAATTCACGGCAGAATTATACATACATAGCACTAATTACTCAACTTTTAATGGACCCGTAAATATTAATCGACCTCCTCCAACAATCACTTTGCTGGAGTTCGACACCTGTGGCTCTCTCTCTCTGATTCACTTCCAAAGCCTTTGAAATGTGAAAATCTCCTCTGTCTCTAATGCTAGGAAATGAAGAAGAATCTTGCTTATTTATAGGTCCCAAATGACTCCTCATTCCCCAATTGAAATCCTCCATAATTGCCCAATTCAATTTACCGGCCAATAAACCTACTTCCCAGCCGTTACTGATCTTGTGCATTCCCCTGCTTCATTTTTTTTTTCTTTTTCATTTTATTCCCAACAATTTCTTTTTATACCCTTTTCCTTCCAATTTTAAGAGCCCAAAATGAATTCCAACCACTTCAACTAACGGGCCTTTCTCTTTTTCTCGAAGCCCAAATAAAGTCCAATAATTTCAACTAGTATTTTAAGCCCAAAATTATCTCCTAAATTCTAATTTACAAAATATATTCTATCTTAATTTTTTTTTTCATTTAAAACTTTTTTTTTGTCAATATTACAGATTTACAGCAAGCTTGCTGGAGGAAAATATTTCCACACTTCTGATTTTCGGTCTCTGTTTCTTTTGTTCTTCCGGGCTTCTGTTATGGTCAAATTGTTTATATTTGTTCTCATATCACCTACTTCCTGTCTTCCCACCTAAATTCCTTTGAATTTTTATGTCGTTGGTCGCATGTATAAGAAAGGTGCCGAGCTATATTTTTCTAGACTCAGCTTATCTATTATCAAAGTTGATTGGAAATTAAGGTAGTAGAGTGGGGCCTATTCTGGAAGATGATAATCTAAAACAGATTTTTTGCAATTGCAGTTCTCACTTGGTAGGGAAATTATGTCCATTTATATTGAGTGCTGCACTTAATAAAGATCTCACATCGTTTAGAAACTTGCAAATAACAAGAAATTGCCCTTTATGCAGGCACATTTACCTTCCGTTGGATGGTTTGGCAACAGCGAGGATTCCAACTTCTTATCCGGTATGGGATTTCCGAGTTTTACATGCTGTGTTTGGCAATTGATCATGTAAGTTTATGTATAACATGTGGTTCTCAAACTCCAGCAGTGTATGTATAGCTTTACCAAAAATTTGGACGTATCAGCTTCTGTATATAATGTGTATAAACGTTGATATCGAAACTTGTTCTTGTAAAGCGGCTATAGTGTGTTAGAATTTGTCCATCCTGCTTCATTTGATTGCTAATCAGTTGAGGAATCAGTAGGTTCACAACATTCAGCCTGTGTTCCAGCTATGCTTAAAAAATCATTTGCGTGATCAAGAGGGATAACATGAGAATGATTTGGTGGAAATGACATCTATGAGCAAAGCCTAAAGATGAGGTTCAGCAGGCGTCTTTTCATTCAGAATGGTAAGTCCAGGCCTGCTAATTCTCCTTGCGTGCTTGCCATGCTTTGTATTATATCCAGGCCCGTTCCCGGGCATTTGCCAAAATTGTAGGGCCCAAAATTTCTAAATTCAAATTATCTTAATTTTATTTAATTAAATGCATAATAGAAAAGTAAAAGAGAAATCGGTTAATTGAGTAAAGAAATTGTATCATCTTCATTCTTAAATAAATGTCTATTTTTTTCCGAAATTATTTCATAGAAATGTTTGGTTTTTTCTAAAATGAAAAGAAAAAGTTTAAATCACAATTTTTTTTTTCTCTTTTAAACTTGCTACTAATTCATTATTTTTTTTGGGTTAAATAGGGAAAATCTCCTTGTGTAATTCGCAATTTAGGGACGAACTTCTTGTGAGTTTTTTTTGTAAGGGTTAGACTACCAGTGAAATTTTCGTTGGTTGACAGTTAAATTTAGTTAACGAAGACATATTAAAAGACTAAAATACCCCTGTAAGATATATATTATATAATATTAAGATCAATTATGTAATATTTGATATATATTCCAAATTATTAAGATTAAATTTAAAAAAATGAAAAATACGACAAGAAAATTAACTCCTCATCAATTATCCAAATTATTCTTATTTTAATTTTTTATATTACAATTAATAATATTTTAATTATTTTCATCTTATTCATTAATTATAAAATACCGCAGGTCGTATCGGCGTTATCAACGATCAGAGCAAGCTAGCGACTGGACATATTATTTATTAGGATCCGCTTCTCGGAGTCCTCTTCTTTGCCCGGAAAGGGTGACTAAGAAATAGAAGGAACACCTCGCTTCGGCCTCTTCTTTGCCCGAAAAGGTTGACTAAGAAATAGAAGGAACACCTCGCTTCGGACTAACCACCTAAGGCTATCTCTTCGTCTAGTTAAGTTCGAGATTGTCCATTTGAAATAGGCGAGGAAGGCTTGTTTTCAGTTGTAGGGGAGCCGAAAAAAGATTGTGAAATATACATAAGGTTTCCATATACTCTCTCTGGTCTCTTTTCCTTTTCGCTTATCTCTTTATACAGCGTCCCTTCCTCACGTTGGTAACTGTGATGGTTGGCTCCAAACGACATACATGTATTTGTTGTTCAATGGTTTGTGAAAAATTATATTTTAATAAAAAAGAAAAAATATGTTAAAAATTTATTAAATTAAAAACTTAAAATAATACAAGCTAATAATTTGGTCAGTTTCCTTGTTGTATATTAATTACTATATTGATAATAATTAAATTTCTATAAACATTGATTCATACTATAGAATATATATATGGGTTTTTATTATTTTAGACCTCAAAGTTTCTGTAGGGGTTCAAAATAGACGTCAATGTACCAACATAATCAATTTAAGTCCTGACATTTCATTTTTGTTTCAATTAAGGATTTTTTTAACGATTTCATTAGAAATAAACGAAAATGTAAATGTGAGTTTTTAAGGGGTCTGAAGGTAATTTTGCCATGTCACCTCTCCTCTGCTCCCTTGCGCCACCAGAAACTCCAGCGCCCACCAATCAACAGCCGCAGAGTCTCCCCTTTCGTTTCCATAGCAGTAACTCCGGCGACCGAGAACCCCACTGCCCTTCTTCCTCTTCTCCCTCTTGGTGTTTAATCCCCAAATTAAATCCTCCATATCCGCCCTAATTACAGACCACCGAAATTCACCCCTTCTCTCCCTTTTCTCACCATTAATTTCGGCAATTTTTCCTGCTCAATCTTGCTGACCTTCTCTACCGAACCCACCCCTCGCCATATCCACAGCCTCTCAATCTTCACCTCGAACAGCCGCAACTCGCCACTGCCATGCTCTCCTTCTTTCTCCATTAAATCCGACGAACCCCCTAAGCTTTCATCCACCACGTTCGTCTCATCTCTCTCTCCATTCTCACCCAAAACTTCCAATGCTGTTCACACCCAGCAACCACCAAGCTCAACCACCCCCGACATTGAGAGAGAGAGAGAGAGAGAGAGAGAGAGAGAGAGAGAGAGAGAGAGAGAGAGGGGGGGAGGAGTAGAGAGAGCGGGAGGGAGGAGGGAAGGGGTGGGGTTTGTTTGTTTTTTATTTTTTATTTCTATTTTTTGGTTTATTTAAAAAAATTCAGTTTAGACCCTGAACTTTATTTATGTGAAAAATGAAAGATTTATCCACGTTAAACTCATGTGTTTTGCATGTGAGTTTAATTTTATTAATTAGATTTTTAATGAAACCGCCCAAAAAACCCTTAATTAAAACAAAAATGAAATGTCAGATCCTAAATTTTGGTACATGACCATGAAAATTTTGGGACCTAAAATGATTAAAACCCTATATATATCATATGCACCCTCTTTCGTAATTATTTCTTCGTCAAGCCCCCAGGGCATATATCACAGTGGCAAAGGGGAGGGCGGATAGGGCTCAGCGCGGTAGTGTGCAGGGTTCGA
>JAOWAN010052724.1:0-13379 GCA_028566635.1 Lobelia cardinalis
TGTATATTGTTTCTTAACTGCCCAACACTCCGCTCCATAAAGCATAGCAGGTCTCACAACTGTTTTATAAAACTTTCTTTTCAACTTATTTGAAATATTGCGGTCACACAATACTCCAGACGATGACCTCCACTTACATATACATGGAACATATCCACCAACGAACCAACCACTTCATTAGAATAATTTCATGGAGTTACATATATATGGCATTACTCTCACTACCCGGAGACACCACCGGCACCAAAGACACACCAAAAATAAGAGATTAGATGTCTTTATATAGAAACCCGCTCCTGATTCCTAATCCTACAAGGATTGTCAACTTCTATCCTATCGCATATAGCAAGTAATCTCTAACGAACTCCAAATCTCATAGGAATACCATTAATCCTACTCAACCAAGGAATTAGGGACATAATTTCCCATATAAATTATATGCTTTGTTGACTGAAAAATACATTCAACAAAAGTTCTTAAGCTCAAGGCTATAGCTTGTGTGGATCAAAGTTGAAAATGGGGTTTTTCTCCATATAACCTCTTTATCTTGCAGGGTAGTATTTGCTTTAGGCCAATATCTGTATTATAACCCCTAGTTATTGCATACAGTAAGCTTTAATGCAATCGTAGTTTAAACAAAACAATGCCTTAACTGTGGGTGCATCTTCAAGCTAGTACATGAACCATCGATTTGAGATAGATCCATCAAAACCTTCTAATATACACAGCTAATCCCCGAAAGCCAGGAGAATGTCAGCAGTTTGGCTTGTGACCTCTTCATAAATGGTTATTCCTGCAAGTAGGGAAGCTGTACTCTGTAGTATGACCCGTGACCTCCGAAGAGTAACCCTGCCGTTAAGCTCACACCTAGATTATTAAGGCAATAAAATGGAAAGCAAAACACACACACACACATGGATTTTCTAACTATAGAGAACGTACGAGCCATGAATAACTAGTGATACCCTCAAAATTAAACATCAGATACCATGCAAGGAGAACAACTTTCCCTAACAGATGATAGAGCAGAGGAACTCCTCTGCATGCCAATGAGTCAAACAATGTAAAATGAAGCAATCTGTCAGAGATCATAAAATCTATATGTTCAGTCATCTCAATTGAACAACCAGAATATCAAAAGCACTACAGTGAAAAAAGAACATGATCTGTAGAAAACAATAGCAAAAGAAAACTGGATAAAGAAATAGACTGATGCAGTTACCAGCAGTGTAACGAGCTTAGGTTGTCCAGATATCCCTTCTGCTCTAAAGCATTGTCAGCAAGGAAGAAGTAATCTGCATCCCGAGGACTAGACTCAAGTAATTTACTGATCATCTAAACCTCAGGATGCAGATTACTCTATCCTAACCCAATATCGTATAGATTCATGAAAGATACAAATAAAAACAGAGATTCTACAACTAAATTTGCAAGGAAGAAGTTGATAAGAAAATGTGAAAGATAGGGAGGAATTTATATTGGGCTCATAAAGTTAACAATGTATAAAAATAATCCTCCAAGTAGAGAGGGTGCATATGGTATAAAGAGGAGCCATGATAAGGTGCTTTCTCCCCCTTACCTGGAATAATTGTGGTTCGGTTCTTCAGTAGCCAATCATAAGGTTAGAGCTTCTCTTTTTTCGGACAATGATATATATGTAGCCTTGACTGCTTTCTCCATATAACTTGAGACCACTAATTTTTAAAGAATGCAATGCAATGTATTTTATGCTGGTTTTGTTATTCTGGTCTTGAACCTTTTTATTTCAGGCCTCGATACATTCTAAGTTTGCTATTATAGTTTTTAGCTATGCGTGCAGTACCTTTGGATACTCTTCACATTTCGATGGCTCCTTATAAACAAGCCATGGTTCAACTAGCTAACTTGCTAACTCTTGAGTTGTCAAATTCATGTTAGTCATATTTACTCGACGTTTAAACAGTGGGTATTTGGAGTTTGTAGTCTCAGTTACCAAACTGAATTTGGCTCAAAGAAAAGAATATTGCACAACTCCTCTGACATGGTCTATTATTTCAGAAATGTTATGAATTTTGATATAACAAGTGGAACTACTAAAAATAATGGCAGGGGTACTTTTAGTTATTCTTTGGGAATTACTACTACAAACTAGGGATGTGGACAATGATCAGTACGCTTGAAGCTTTACCATTTTAACTCAAGAATCTCAAGGCTCTATGAACTCCAATCTACACATGGGAAAATGCAAACGCGAGGATTGTAAGATGTAGATGTTGAGGCAATCAGGCTAACATGAAGGTCCCTATCAGGATTTAGATATTCTTATCGTTATATATACTATATGCCTTTGTTGATTGAAAATCACATTTTTACATGATTCCTAGCTCAATATCATGGCCTATTTTGATCAAAAAGTTAAAAATGGGTATTTCTTAATATTGTTTCTTTCTCTTCAAAGGCAGTTAGCTAACCAAGTTGTTGTGTTTGAGTCCTAAACTTGTTATGATAGATGAACAAACATATGACTTACCATGGACCAACACAAGCATTAATTAGACAAGGTGGTCATTGGTCTTTGACAGAACCATGGACCCAATACTCAGGCTGCAGTAGAAGATCTAATGCATGCAACTTATAAGTTATACCTGCCAGCTGATCCAGTGACTATTATTCAAAGTGAGAACTCATGACCTCCAATGGACCAGCTTAAGGGAGTTATCTTTGCATCAATGCTCAACCTCAGATTAAGCAATTAACCAATAGAAGAAAAAGGGAAAGAAAAAATAAAGAGTAGACAATGACAATTGGAAGAAATCCTTTTTTTGTTTGTTTGAGTGTAACAGCTTCACCCTCCAAGACATGACTATTTACTCTCTCTCTCTCTCTCTCTCTCTCTCTCTCTCTCTCTCTCTCAATTTTTGAGAAAATTAAGATCTTTACGTTGTAACAATAAACCTTATGCCAAAAGGACCAAGAATAAAATGCGCTTCCTAGGTCTATGATAGGTTTCATTAAGTTGGATAAAATTAGTTTTCCTTAAATTAGGATAAAATAATTTCTTGTTATATATGAGGTTTGGCTCTTTGTTCATTCAAGATTGTTTGGATGAATTTGGTTGTCCTCCTGTTTTTCATTTTCGTTATTAATCAAATTTGCAGGGTGTCGCCCCTGTTTTGAGAGAAAAAAAAAATGAATAAAATGCCTTGGACACCTGAGACTTATCATACATAAGAAGAGGATGCACTTTATTTTGAGATGTATTGTTTTGTTTTTCAATCTTCCCAGAAGGAAGCAAGCATGAAACCTAGGTTCACCATGGGTCCACTCTTAATTAGAAAGCATAATTTCTCTTATACATGAAAATGAAATCATGATATATATATATATATATATATATGTGTGTGTGTGTGTGTGTGTGTGTGTGTGTTTGTCTTAATTGCTTAATTCTACCCATTTTCACTTGCTAAATAGGAAGCTGCAAAAAAATTTGCCAACGTATAATCATGGACCATGGCTTAATAGGTTGCCAAAATTTCTAGATGCAATGTCACTAGCTTGATTAGTATAAGAGGTTTTATAAGTTACATTTGAAAGCTACTAGCTAGAGCATCATCTAAAAAGATTTATCCTGAATAATTAAAATAGCAAGTGACCAATTTTAAATGAGATCAGAAATAGTAAAAGGTGACTCTGATGGGATTTCATAGCAAATCCTTGTGTCAAAGTAGTCTTCCTTTTGCTTTTTGTAAGGAAAAAAATGGAATTTTATGTTCCCTTTTATCAAAGTTTAAGGTTCTTTGTGTTAACTGAGAGCACATTCCTGCATTCATTATGAGCCCAACATTTCTTGATTTAGCAATAATAAAGCTTATTTTGTGCAAATTCCATGTCTAATCAGTCCAATGCCTTGTTTCATTATATTCTCATTACATTAAAAAAAAATCAGGGGAATGCCGAATATCCCAATCTTGTCAGTGCAATTGTGGTTTGTGTTTTACTTTATACTGAGGCGAACAGAGAAAGTATGGTAGAGATGGAGAAATTAAGAAGAAATCGCTCAAAGTCCGAGATGGAACTTACGACGGAAGTTCATAAGTGGCCTCTCCCCCTGTTTAATGAGTTGAAGAATGAAATCATCACCTTCCTGCAGACCATTTGCCTTATAAAAGTAACTCCGTCCTCCTCCTAGGGCCTACACAAACTTTAGTATCTTGCCTCAATTTTACTGGCCATGACCTTGCTCTTCATCCCTGAAAATCATCTCGCAGTTCCTGTTGCTTAACTAATCCATTAGACCTGGCAAATTCTGCTGGAATACGCTGCAAGAAAGGCACAAATTAACACGATACACAAATTTTGCCCTGTCTGGATTTCATTTAAT
Organism: Lobelia cardinalis; assembly: GCA_028566635.1. Classification (NCBI taxonomy): domain Eukaryota; kingdom Viridiplantae; phylum Streptophyta; class Magnoliopsida; order Asterales; family Campanulaceae; genus Lobelia; species Lobelia cardinalis. The sequence continues at coordinate 4,361 of JAOWAN010052724.1, forward strand.
AGCTCTCCCATTTTAGGAAGAGATACAATTTATACAGAACTATCATCTAGCTGTTGGAATTTCAGTTTCTCAGCAAAACCACCCCATTGCATCTCTTCCTTGATTTTTTGTCTGACAAGTCCCACCCTATAGAATGGTTCAACACGGAGAATATATTTGATGGTCAGGGAGTACCATGTCCATGCCTACATGGTGGTCTTCGACCAGTCAAATCATTCAAAAATGCAACCTATGCTCATCTACCGCATTTTTTAGTGATTTGATTGCTCGGGGAGAACCACTATACGCATTGCTCCATAACAATTACATATTTTCTCGGTCAACTTCTCTATACATCTGAACATCAGAAAGGCTAAAGCCCATCACGACTTGTAAAAGAAGATTAGTGTAAACCGTTTTTCTTCGAAAGGGAGGTATACGCAGAACACCCGTTTAGACTTTCGCTAAAGCAATGATTAGAATGTTGTCTATACTTACCAAGATCGACATTTTGAGATTAAAAAGCAATGATTAAAGAATGATGATATGCAGTGATTAAAGAATCTTGTTTATAGACATTTTTTAGATACACGTTATTTCTCTACTATGACCAATGTGAAAAACCAATATGATACATGAATTAGAGTGAACAAGCAAAATATTTTTTCATAGAATGCGACATTAGATGGTGATGATACTTTTTTTTTTGTCAAAAAAACAAACAGAGGTACCACGCTTGCATTGCGAAAATACATTTGTTCGTATAACATTCGCCTCGCCTCGCCTCTATTGTCATTCAATGGGACTATCGCAATATATCACCATGACGACGTGGAATAACGCACCAACAACATTCCAACACACTTGGAGGTAATAGAAATGATGTGTCTTACTTTAATCGTTACATACTTAAAAACCAAACCAAAAAAACCATTCCCAAAACGCCCGATTCATCGAGCTCATGAATTAGGCAAATTTGGATCAATGGCTGCTGGTACACTGTGCAGCACCACCGTTTCAACAGTTAAACCAGGTCCAAACCCGAAAAGGACACCCCAATCCATACCTTCGCCAGTTGTGGAGTGGCCGTCCTGGATGGATTTCTTCCTCATCTCATCCAGGATGAACAGAACGGAGGGGCTTGACATGTTGCCATACTCCCGGAGCACGTCCCGGGTCGCCCGGAGCTTCTCCCCCTTGAGACCTAACTTGAGCTCTACCTGATCCAGTATGGCCGGGCCACCCGGGTGTGCAATCCAGAATATCGAGTTCCAATCGCTTATACCCATCGGGGAGAAAGCCTCCTCCAGTGCGCTGCCGATGTTCTTGGCTATCAACATTGGAACGTCCCTGGTCAGATGGAAGGTGAGCCCTGCTTCGCTCACGTGTCCCTTAATCGATCCATGGGATTCCGGCAGAAATGTCTGCCCCGCCGATACCACCTGAAACAGGGGTCGTTCCACGGGGGTTTTCGGATCAGCGCCCACTACGACCGCCGCGGCGCCATCCCCAAACAGCGCCTGCCCCACCAGGTTGTCCAGACTGTGGGTGCCGTCGGGCCGCGATGGTCCGCGGAACTTGAACGCGCTGATCTCGCAGCAGACGACGAGAACACGGGAATGCCGGTTGCTCTCGGCGAGGTCCTTGGCCAGGCGGAGGGCGGTGGCGCCGGCGTAGCAGCCCTGCTGGTACACCATGACACGCTGGACGGACGGACGGAGGCCAAGAAGCTTGGTCAGCTGGTAGTCGGCTCCGGGCATGTCGACGCCAGAGGTGGTGCAGAAGATTAAATGGGTGATATCCGATTTGGGGAGGCCCCATTCCTTGATGGCCTTGGAAGCAGCTTCTTTGCCCAGCTTGGGTACCTCGGCAACCACCATGTCCTGCCGGGCATCGAGGGACGATGCCCTGTACTCGCGGATGCTGGGATTTTCCCTCAATAACTCCTCCGTCAAGTGCATATACCTCTTCTTTATCCCCGAGTTTTCACCTGTGCCATAACAGTATTCAGAATCCGATGAGAAGTCAAAATTAATTTTAAATACAATATTCTGTGTTCCAAAATTTTCTTATCATTTTGACTTGTTTATCGTTAATTTACTAGTCAACTAGATGTAATTTTCTTTAACTATACAAAAATAATTACTTAATATTATAAATTTTTAAAAATAATTATTGATTATTTATCTAATAACGTTTAATATATATCAGATAATTGGTCAAAATGAATCATTTTAGAACATACAAAAGGCGTATAATGCAAGTATTAGATATATGAAAGAAGTGTAATAAAAGAGAAAAAAGAATGTGACCGAGGGAAACGTACAAATGCGTTTGAATTTTTGCTTGAGGTCGATATTGTGGTTGTTGTTGGTGATACGAAAGTAGTAGTCCGGGAAATCTGATTGATAGACACAGTGGGGAGGTGTGGAGGTGCCAATGGCAAGGATGTTAGCGAAACCCTCAGCGCGTTGGGACTTGTGTACGGCCTTAATCTCACTTAACACCTTGGCCGCGGACGGCCTTTGATCATTCGACGACATCCGAATGATTTGCTGCTAGCTAGCTTCTTAAAATGCTGTGGCGCAGGGGGGGCGGGCGGAAACTTTGAATATGATTCCGGAGTGAGAAAGGGAAGTAGGGTGGGGAGTATTTATAGACCCCAGTCCCACTTGGTGGTGAAATGGCACGGCAAGGAATGTGACATAGGAGTAATGCCTAAGTGCTAGCTTTCCCACATTTCCCTTGTTGCAATAAAAGAAAAAAAAAAAAAAAAAAAAAGTGGGTGGAGGTGGGGACGGACTAATAACGTATAACGGGTTACCAACTTACATACTTCAGATATATAAATGTTGAATTTGAGTTTTTCTTTTCAAATTGTGTCTCATTTTGTTAAAGCAATGCGATGATATATATATATATTAATGTGACTTTTTTTAATAATTTAAGTTTTTAAATGAGTTGATCACTTAAAATAATATCAAAGCACAAAATTTGACGAGATGAGTTGGTCACTTAACACATCTTCTGTTATATAGCTTTTAACAACGACATGTGTCCTAAAATTTAAAATTTAAAATTTATAATCATTTTTTAAATGATAAAAAAAAAAAATTTAATGGAACAAAAAGTCAAACACCATATGAGACTAAAAATACAACCTCATAAATGTTTGTGGTAAGAGTAAAAGAAGAAAAATAAATTAATAGTTGGTTGTACGAAGCGGATGTATAAATTGAGTTTTGAAGAAGGGAAAACAAAACTTTGAGAAAAAAATTTGTGCTTTCGGACGGATGCTTGGGTGGTGAACTGTCCGCCATAATGGTAATCTGTAGTTGAGGTACATCTCACGATTCATTTTGCGATTTGTCTTCACCACCATTTTGAAGAATAGGGAGGTGGGGGCTTCTAATATTGAACTACTAATAAAAGCCCATGTCCAAGGACACGTAGTGTTATTTTTAAAAAATATTAGACATTAATAGAATTTCTAAATAAAAAAATGAATTAAAATTAATCGGCTAATAAAAATATTTAAATTTAATAAATATAAAAAGAAAAAAAATATATGCTTTAAAAAGAGTAAAAAAGAAAAAAAAAATACCCCAACAACACTCCCCCACCCCCAAACACTTTCTCTTACACACCTACGCATCTACACTTTTTCTTACACACCTATATATCCACATTTTTTCTTACATACACATATTCCAACACAAATCTCCTATTTATTACTCTCTCTGTTCCATAATAATAGTCCTTTTAGAAGTTAAAATTTGTTCCAAAATAGTTGTTCTTTTAGAATATCTAGGAAGTTCTTACACATGTTTTCCTAAATTATCTTCCTACTTTTTCAACTACCAATAATCATTAATTATACTTTATCTCTTCTCTCACTAATAAAAAAAAATTATTTAATGAGGGTAAATTTGTCAATACAAATTATTTCTTAATATATGTGCATAACTCTAAAAGGATCACTATTGTGGAACGGAGGGAGTACTATTTATTTGAAGTGGAACCTACAACTCTCGTTTATACTATAGACTAGTGAATGTCCGGACACGGTGCATAAAAATGAATAAAAATTAGATATTATAATATTTGGACAAAAAAATGTTATAACACAATTTGCAAAAAATAGTTATACGAAAAATTAGTTATATCAAAATTTTAGCTTTGAATTTATTTAAATTTTTTAATTATACTATTATTTAATTATATCAACCAATTTAAATTTAAATTATTGATGTGCCGAGTTTACCAAATTTGATCAAATAAGTATGTAAGGGATTTAATAGCAAGTACATTTGCCTTTGAAGCCCAAATTTTTTCATAAAGCTGATAAAGGGAGGCTGTTGGGCAGCCGACAATCTATGTGAAGGAGGGAAGAGATCTTGTGCAGAGGTAGAATGTCAGATTAAAAAGGGGAGACCACTCTTCATCTACAGTACAAATCCCTTGTCCATGTAATATAGATTGGAGTTCAATATTAAGTATATATATATATATATATATATATATATTGTGGTACTTAATCAATAACGATATTATAGCTACTTTTTATTTATAATAAAGAAATTTTATGAATATCACGCATATATTTTTCAGGTGAACGTTAATGGTGAAATATCATCACATATGTGTAGATGGTTTAGGATCATTAAAAATTTTCTTTAAAAGTTTGATTCCAAAAAAAAAAATATATATATATATATAGGTCCATTATGTTTAATTTTTTAATGTAACAAATTTATTATATGAGTATTCGCTTTGCCCCCTAAAATTTTCTCTGTTGTACATTATTCATTTTGAACTTTGAAGGAAGAAGATTGCATATTAGTAGCAATTTAAAATAATAAAAATAATAATAATTTTTTTTTTTTTTTTTTTGCAGTTTTGAAACTATTGGTTCGAAGGAAAAGAAGTCCACGTGAAAGTGCAAGCTCATAGTCAACGCTTGCTTCTGTTAAAGTTTGAAACGTTTTCCTGATTGGATGTCGTAAGAGATTTTTCTATCAATTTAAAGTTTCTTGTTTGTACGGAGTTTAATTTAATTAGGCTTCATCAATATAATATGATGTATTATAATAATTAAATTAAAAAAAAGTAGTTGAGATAGAACAAAAATTTACATTCATAAAAAATCAATAATTAAATAGCATATCATCAAGACCTGAATTCGATTTTTTTATGTCACATGGTGTATTTTTTTTTTTTTGTGATATAATTTTTGTTAAAAATACGTATCTTAAAATTTAGTGTTTAAATTTTTAGAGTCATTTTTTAAATAAATGTGATGTAATTTGAAAATAATGAAATAAAAATAACAAAATTTGATATAAAAAATTTAGAGGTGCTATAAAGAAATAATTTATCTCTCTCGCTCTCTCAAATTAAAATAATTTAGGTAGGAAGGATTGAAGAGTATTTTTTTGAGATCTAAAAATACAACACGTGAAAAGCAAGATTCGATCTAGACCTTTGAGGTGTGGTGTGGTGCATTTTGAGTGGTGGATGTCAGGTTCAACAATTTATAGCATCATTTTATGAAATAGTAATATAAAATTTAATCACAATTTAATCAAACGGTAATTGTGATTCGAAGAAAATAAATTTAAATTTATGTTATCTAAACTTACGAGAACCTCTTATTGCTTATTCCTATTCACAATTCAAACCAATCCCCCCCCCCCCCCCTATCTCTGCATCCGAATGGGGTGTTTGTGTTCCCACTTGTGGGGTATCACCTAATTAAATCGACCGACCATGAATTTTTCGTAGAGGAGAAGCGAAGGAAAAGAGTGCAGACCTTTCTGTGTTGAAATTGATTCCTCTTCGTTACATTTTTTTCTCAATTTTATTTAATGTATAAATGGGTGGAGGATATGTGTAATTAATATAATATTTTATTTTATATATTTTTAATAAGTATATTTGTTTCTGTGCATACGTGTAATGTCATTTTTAAACTAAAGGTCAGATCAAGAGTCCGATTTATGGTAATATGAGGCGATATGATACTTTTTACGATATCAATATGAGATGATATGAATATATGAATTATAAGACCATTTTACCCCCAAATTTTAAAATATGACCTAACGGTGATCTAAAGGACCCCTGTATTATCAATTTTTGTTCCCTCCCTCCGAAAGCTCCCGCCATCTCTCTCTCTCTCTCACCCTCCTATCTTGCTTTTCATCTATGAAAAGTGATCTCTCATTCTCTCTCCCCCATCTCTTTCCTTTCTCAAGTGAAGATAAAAGAGATAAAATTACCAAAGGTCCAAAAAATTACTGATCAACAACTTCCAATTTGCTTACCATTAAAAGAAGATTACGACAATATGAAGCACGAAAGAAATTAAAGGACCAAAGTCTTCTTTGAAGGTAGCTCTGCCAGAATGAAAATAACACCACACCCCCACCCCGAGTGAGAGAGAAACAGAGTATGAGAAAAAAAATCAGATAAAATCCGATCAAAGTCGTACAAGAAAAGAAAAACGGATTCCAGCCTCCCTCTACTGAACACACACACGCACTGAGCAATGGAAAAATAAATAAATGCAGATTCCAGAAATGAGAAGAAAAGGCACCAACAACCAAAGGTACAAACACGACCCAGAAAGCATCGTCAGTGTCTCCGAACAGTTTCTTAGTCGCCGATAATTTGAAGAATGCCAGAAATATGTTCTCTGTGATTAACAATCTGACCTGAATCATCTGGGTCTCCCCCAAATTCTTGCTGTAGTCCAAACCCAACAAAACCCACCAAACTATAATGCCATTCTAGACCTTAAACCCTTTTCCGCCACGAAACTATTATGCCATCGTACCCAGAACGAGAAATTTCTCTTCCGAGTCGGAGGAATCGATAGCAGACGTGGTAGTGGCTGGCATTGGCGTTAGATCTGTTGTTAACTGATTTTATAGAAATTGTAGATATGTGTAAAGGAGGGATGGCTGGAGAAAGAAATCCATCGTTCACCGGCATGAAACTTTGATGGATGACACCGGCAAGAAAACGGAGAGAGATGAGGGAGAGTGGAATAGAGAGACGCAAGAGAGAGAGAGACCAGAGAGAGAAGTGACAAGGGAAAGTGAGTAGTGGCATGGGGTTTTAGAGAGAAAAGCAAAAATTAAAGTGATGTAATAAATGAGAAAGTAGAAGAGAGAATATGATGTAATATTTGAATTAATTTTTAATAGTGTATAGGTATAGGGATAATAGTAGAAAATGTATGATATGGACATGCGATATTAAATGATATTTGTATGTAATATTGAAAATATATGTAATATATAAGATGTAGTGATATTTAAATGTAATGATATATAAGACTTGTGATTTGATCCTAAATATATTATTTAAAAGGCTATGAGTAGTACATATAATATGATTAATATTTGATTTTTTTTTTTTAATAAAAAACTTGAGGTGTTTTATGGTGCAACGTAAGTACTCCTTTGTTAGTGGACCCTATTTTGAGAGCGGGAGATTTGACTTTCCCTCCAATTTAATCCAGCCCCTTATAAGAAAAAGAAGAAAGAGAGTCAAAACGATGCTAAATGACTTGAAGGATCAGAGGAAGGTGTTGAAAGGGAAGAGAAACTCAAGAAGGACAAAGTGGTGGTGGAACCGAGGAAGTGATATGATTAACCATGCATGTCTTTCATTCATTCATAGTAATTAATGGAAGATCATTAGGAGTGATGTTCTCCATTATAGATCTCCAATACGCCCCCTCAAGTCGTACATGTCCTAGGAGAAATTAGTCCGAGCTTGTCTCTAAGAAGTAGTAACTGTAGTCGAGGAAGTGGCTTAGTGAGTGCATCGGCAAGCTGATCAGCAGAAGCAACATCAGTAACATGGAGGCTATGAGACTGCACCTGCTCTCGGATGTAATGGAAGTCAATATATAGCGATGTGCTTCATACGGGAAATTTAATCAAAGAAGGGCATAGTTTCTTTCTTCCTGCAGGCATTCAATAAATTTGTTCCAATACGTTGCTATTTGAAGAGGCCATAGGAAGTTCAATACCCCCTGCAGGGCCTGCACCACCCATCCTCTGCTGGTAAATCAAGTAGGTTTACAGTTTCTGAATTCAAAGGAATCACAGAGGTGGTAAATTGATTAAGAGTATGGTGGTGGCAGTTTATTAATCTGGTCACGAGCAGTAATTATTTTCCCCTTATTTTGCTTCATACTTTGTCGATGCATGGACACATGAACTCTATCATATTCTGCTACGCAGTTTAAAATAGAATTGCGATAAAAGGACAATCGTGCTAAGAACTTAATTTCACCAATAATGTTACTGGAAAAAGTCGGCAAATATAGTGCTTTAGATAGATACAGATTTCCAATCTCTTGTAATGCAAAGAGATTAGTCTTCATGCAATAAGAGAAGGTCCTTAGTTTCACGTTCATACTTACACTACTATGCTAAAAATTGCTCATTTTGCTTGTGTAGAGTACTGATCTGAAACGTAAGTTCTGCAGATTAAGGGTGATCGAGATCATGATCAACGAACACATACGTTCATCTCCTTCAGACCCACAAGCTCAAATTTGCAGACGTCATTTTCCTTGAGCTTGTTATCATGCACAAAGGATGCCCATCCATCAGCAAAGGTAAATGAAGCTCCGGAAGGTAGATAAATTACTTCCCATGTTTTCCCCCTCTGATTTCGTAGGTTCATCTTTGTTCTCGTCTGAAATAAGTATTTTCGAGCGAAGTAAATTGGAATACGCTGCAATAGAAAAACACCAAACATGTATTTATTCATCCAACTAGATATAGGATGGTATTCCAAACGAAGAACCGGAAAGTGTACAGAAGATATTTCCATCACAATATTCAGATCATGAAATCTCTGCAGGATTGTACTTCGGGCTAATCAATGTTCAAGAAAGTGTTGCAGATCTTAAAACTATGGCAATGTAAATGTGTGTGTTTGTGTGTGTGTATGAGAGAGAGAGAGAGAGAGAGAGAGAGAGAGAGAGAGAGAGAGAGAGAGAGAGAGACCGCACTAC
>JAOWAN010052791.1:0-13369 GCA_028566635.1 Lobelia cardinalis
CCCCCATTGGACTTGAATGCAGCTCCTGTAATTTGAGCTCTTAATGTACTTGTGCAGCCAATGCAAAGCTTTCCCTCGTGCCTACTACCGCCGCAGCTACTTAGTTGAGCAGGTACGCCTCTTCTCTCTCTCTCTCTCCGTCTCTCTCTCTCTCATGCCCTCTCTCTCCCTCTCCCTCTCCCTCCCCTCCGTCTATAAAATCATTGCCCGAAGAGATCTGAGACTGCCGACCGACCAAATCTGGCCCCGATCTGACCCGATCCGACCCGATCTCCAAGAGTTTTACCCAATTTTAGGCCCTGAATCAAATCGCTTGAATCGTATCGAATTGCACGATTCTAGCAATTTCACACGATTCCACTGTACGATTTCATCGATTTTGCCCCAGTTGCAATCATGTACCGATTTAACTAGATTTCCAACCCTAAAATCGTAAAATTGTACGATTTTGCGATTTAAATCGCGATTTTGACTACCTTGCTTAGAAGTCCTTTGTGTTAAGAGAAAGATGGTATAGAAGAGCCATCAATTATCTATGAACTCGGAGATTATCCAATTGTCCCCTTCATAAGATGCTTCAACCTCATTCATCGAGTTAGGAGAGACCAAGCTGAGAGCGCACTGTTCCATTGATGTTTCTTCTTCAAATTGCCTGGACAATGCATTTGTAGCCGTATTTTTTTATCCTTTTTTTAAATGGTTTTATTTTTTGACCCCAAGGGGGCATGGAAAAGGATCGAACCTGAGACGTTACACCTTGTAAAGCCGAGCTCTATCACTGAGCCACCCCATAGTTCCCCCTTTTCTGATCCCTTATACATGATTGAATAATCAAATCCAAGCAACTGTTGGATAGTCACTTCTGTTGCAACATAGTGATTATTCTTTGTTCCTTGAAGTACTTGAGACTCTCATGATCTTGATGGGGAATGGATTTCCAAACAGGTAAGTTCTCCACGTTTGCATTGCCTGGAAAATGGCTAGCATCTCCTTCTCAGACACTTGATAGCCCCAAACTTCTAGGACCAAGTGCTTTACTGTGATAAGCAATAGGTTTACCTTATTGCATTAGCATTGCTCCAAACCCATTCTAACAAGCATCTGTCTCGAATATGAATGGTTTGGTGAAGTCAGGGAGGGCCAGAACACGAGTAGTGGTGAGTAGTGGTCATAGCTAGCTTGAGATCCTCAAATGCGTGGTCAGCCTGTGGAGACCATAGAAACGAATTTTTTTGCAACATGTTAGTTAAAGGTTTGGTAATGATTCCATACACCTTGACAAATTTTCTGTAGTATCCAGTAAGCCCTAAGAACCCCCTGAGGGCCTTCATTGTAGTGTGACCTTGATCTTGACTCAATCAGCTGCAACCCCTTTCCCAGAAATTAAATGTCTCAGATATTCTACCTCAGTTTGTGCAAAGAATTATTTACTGAATTTGACAAACATATGATGTTGTATGAGCAAGTCAATGTAGTCCTTAGATGTTGTTTATGAAGCTCCAAGGTAGGACTATAAATGGGGATATCATCAAAGAAAATTAAAATGAACTTCCTTCGGTGCTCACCGAAGACTGTGTTCACGAGAGATTGAAAGATGGCAGTAGCATTTGTCAAGCTAAATGGCATCACCTTGAATTCATAATGGCCTTTAAAGGCTATCTTGTGCACATCTTTAGGGGACACTCTTAATTGATGGTATCTAGCCCCTAAATCCAGCTTGGTAAGAAACTTTGCTAGGATAATTGGAAGGGGACACTATTAGTTGTTATTGGTGGAATTGTAAGGGTATTGTTTTGTCTGTTGATAACTGGATTGATAATTGGAAGTTTGGTTTGGTTTGTAAGGCCCTATGTACTCCTTGTGTTGAATTACCAGATTTTGCTCTTGCATCTTGGCAAGGCCGATAGCTTCAGTGATAGGAACCCAACACTGGTTTGATATTGTGACTAAGGGTGTAACACTTCGGTTTGGAATATAAGCTGCAAGTCGAATCGCACCCTATCGGTTTGAAGATTTTCAAACCTAAATGGAACCACAAAACTTGAAAACCAAACCGAACCAAACTAATAAATCGCGGTTTGATTTGGTTCAGTTTGTTGATTTAGAACAAATCTTGTAATTTTGTTGCTGTTTGTTAAGTTTGTACATGAGTTAGAAGCTTAAAAGTACTAGACCCCGTTTGTCATATATATATTTATAGTATTGTATACTTAAGAAAAAAATGTATATCAAAATCCTTGAATCTAATTGTTATTGTTTATTATTCTTCACTCCTCGAGGTTCGTGAGTGCACGGGCTTTGGGTGTTGAGTGATAGAAGAGTTGAATGTTATGTCTCGAAATTTATGAGAAAACTAAGGATGATTGAAAAAGTCCCTAGGTAAATTGTGATAATAAAGACAATTGGGGCAATAATGAACAACAAGAAAAGGGTTGCTATATGCTCACCAAAGGAGAGTATTTCCCTTTAAGACATTTTTAAGATAAGAGAGTAAATAGTACATACAAGCAAACACAATCCTAAGTAGGTTGGACGGATGAAGTTCATTTTGTTTGGTCTATTGATAAAATAATGGAATAATAGATTTCTTCTCCATAGCATAGATTTTTTGTATTCATTCCTACATCGATTTCTCAAATATCGGACAAATCTTGGGCAAGAGTCTATTTTGGGGATCCACCTTTCTTTCATTCTAGGCCTGAGCCTCGAGTATTGCCAATTAATCCAAACATATTATAATCATTGACGCTCATTTTCCTTTTTGATCATTTTGACTATTTTGTGCCACGACTATTTTTTTTTTTCTTTTGCCTATGATCAATTTCTTTTGATATGAGCAAGCCTCTTTTTTTATACTTTTTGGGGGGTAATGAGCGATCATTTGGACTTTCATTTCCAAGACTTTTTTTCTTTTGCTTTGACCCATTTGGATTGATTAACAACTTTCAAAGTAATAAAATCGGTTGGTCTCAAGGTATGCCCTAATTGTATGTGCGCGTTCGACACGGTTGCTTATGTATACTTCTGTTTATCGTTGTTAGAGACGGGAAGAAGAGTGGAGTTGTTGGTTGTGCGAGGGCTTAGTTATCCATCGATGTCTTTCAATGATTCATGCGGGTAGTGATGAAAAACTCAAGTTTACTCGTGTGTGTGTGTTCTCTAGGGAAATAGAGAAAAAATAAAGACCCTTTCCGAGAGCAACCATTTCATTCCTAGCTTTTTGAAGCCTTTTCCATACCTGCACCAATTCAATTGCATTCAATATCTGTTATTTATGTAAAAGTTGAAAAAAAAAAAAACTGAATTCGCCCAACCTTCACCAAGTAAGCATGCCTCACACTACAAAAATAGCTCTTTCAAGCAACTTTGTCTAGACATCTCGGTTTTGTTTTTGTTTCTTTTTCAAATAGGGATTAGATGCTGGATGATTTAACAGAGGATAGCAATAAGAACAGGGAAGGGGACAACCAAGGCAATCTGAAAAGAATGTCTAGGAGCCTGACCTCTACGGAACCGAAAAACTATAAGAAAAACCGTAGCTCATCTTCCCTAATCAGATGTGCTACCTCTGGAGGAAATCCAAAATGCCAACAATGCGATACAGAATGACATTTTCTTAAAAACAGCTACTCTATTAGCCTCCCTATAAATTTCTGTAAATATGTGTGTAACCAACTAAATGAGAAACTGACACGCTATTGACACTCAATTTTTGATCCTAGTAAATAAAATATTTTACTAGAGAATTTTAATTAAATAAAAGAGTTCAAGTAACATTAATAATTATATTACTAACATTAAATAAATATTCATACTCAAATGTTGCACTTTTACATTATTAATGTGGTGTAACAATTTATTTTGTAGGATGAATGGATGAAAAGACAAAGAAGAAGACTTTTTCTCACAAACAAGTCATCAAATCAAGACTCCCAAATAAGAGACAAGAGATTATCAAGAATGGAGGAAGAGTAATCAAATTTGCTAAGCAATGTACAACTAAAGAATGTAATCATTAGCACTTATGTACATTGGACAATAGGTTGTAACTCACTTTTGGCCTAGAAAAAGGCCAAATATTTAGGCAGCACTATGTGGGCTGGCCCGGCCCAAGTGAGTTGTTCCTGAATTTTTTGTCTTTTTCTAAAAGGACAAAAAGGTGTAAACTCACAATTACTTTCAGGGGTATTTTAGACATTTTAGGGCCTTAAACAAGGCTGGATGCTCTTCTTCCACCTATAAATACACTCCCATTTACTCCATTCAACAACCTTTGGCTAACCTTTTGTTAACCTCGTAACTCCTTGATCTCTCATTAAATACTCCTCACACACACACACTCTCTCTTGCCAAGCTTTGATCATCTTTAGCTTGTCAAGAGGAAGCTCACTCTCTCTCATCAACAATCCTTCTCTCTCTCTCTTCATTAAACATCATCATCAAGAATACAAGCATTCTCAAGCACCCAAAACACAAAATCATCAAGGATAATAAGAGCTAGAAATTAAGCATTAAAGAGAGTTCATAGCTTGAACTTCTTTAGTTTTTTCTTTCATCTTCAAATTCATCCACCTAAACTAAAGAGCATTCGTCTTGTTCAAACCCATTGAGAGTAGGTGGGTTTATCTCTCATCTTTTTATATTTGTATAAATCTTCTTCATTTACTTTCATGTAAGCAACTTACAAACTCACATGATAACAAATCAAGTGGGTATTATGTGTCAATCCTTCATCTTTATATAAATGCATTACCGTATTTAAATGTTTGTTCTTTATTTGCTTGTATATATATATATATATATATATTATATCTTAGCACATAATAGTGTCTAGTCTTCCTAAGTATGGATTACACATTTCACTTAGTGAGTTGATCATGCATTTACATTGCTTATATGTATATATTAAATATCTTAGCACATAATAGTGCATAATCCTCCTAAGTGTGAATTACAAATTTCACTTAGTGAGTTGATCATGCATTGATATTTATTTACATTGCTTATATATATATGATAGCACATAATAAGTGCAAATCCTCCTAAGTTTGGATTACAAATCCTATTTGGTGAGTTGATGGTGCATTTACACTTCCTTAGTGCAAGTCCTCCTAAGTTTGAATTACAAATCCTATTTGGTGAGTTAATAATGCATTTACACTTCCTTATATATTGTTATATATATATATATATATATTATGTGCAAGTCCTCCAAAGTGTGGATTACAAATCTCACATTTTGTGAGTTGATTATTTCTTTACATTTCATTAACATTGTTTGTATATATGTATTTATTATATATGTGTATAGCACATAATGTGCAAGTCCTTAAGAGGTGAGATTACAAATGTCACTCATTGAGTTGATTTATATTATTATATATATTATATGTATTTGTGCATATTATGAAAGTTGTGATCCTCAAAGTGTGGGATTAATTTTCCATCTTTGGGTTTTAATTAAACTTCTTTATTCATCTTTTCTTCTAAAATGATCATTAAAGGATCTAAAAGTGAAGAAATGCATGTGTTCATGAACCTCACAAAGGTTCACTCCTTTCTTGGAGTCTCACAAGAGATGAATACACTAAGAGACAATCATAATCTAGTAAAAATGGTCATCTATTTTAAAATGCATACACATCTTTGTAAATACTAAATTTTCTTCAAACATTCAAATGCATTCAAAACATCCTACAAATGATGGTATTATTTTCAAAGTTCTTCAATGACTTGAACAATGATGCTTGAAAGATGACAAATAAAGGAGTCATATTCCTAAGTTCTTTGCACAAGTACAAAAACATTTATTTGTTTATATGATTAAAGTGTAAATTCTTTCCTTAACTTGCATAATTAAAATGCATATTTTTTTCTTTCAAATACATGAATACAATGTATTTTCTATGTAAATATTTTCTCCTTTTCTTTTCACATGAACAAAATGTACATCCTTTCTTCTTGCATGATTAATGTAACGTTAATGATGATGAAACTATGCTCACTTCTTTGCATCATTCTTGAATTTCATGTAAACCAACCAACCAATTGATCGATCAATATGAGACATGCATGCTAGAACAATATTAAGAGATCGAAAGGGCGAATTGGGTGCCTAACCCCTTCCCGAATCGTAACCTAGTCCCCGGACCTACAATCTCTGCATCTTAAAAGGCTTATGCTTCCGAAGTCTTAAAATATAAACGGAGGTGGCGACTCTCAATCTTTTATACAAGTTGAGTGATCACTAAGAAAAACTCGCATTTGTACCAAAATTCTCATCGCACACGTTCAAATGACACATGTTGCCACTCAAGAAAAAGACACCGAATTTTCAAAATCTTGAAAAACCAAAAGATTTTTTCATTAATCCTTGAGGGCGTCGAGAACGGGGGATTGTCACAGTGGCGACTCTGCTGGAAAAATCTTAAAAGGGCTAAACTCTAGAAATAATCTTCTTGCATGCTTATCTCCTATACTTGCTCAATTATTGATTGATTGCTTTACATGACTTGCTTGCACTTATCATGATTAATTGGATCATTTGATCAACACGAATGCTTTTCCATGTACAAACTTGGGGCTTAAAGCTCACTTACATGTTTAATGCATACTTGCTTCATTGTTGTTCATTTCTTGGGTTGGTAAGCCCATTTGGTCTATTTCTTTGGGGAGTAAGACCCTAAATACATATCAAAGGTGATTTAAGAAGAAAAGCCAAGAAAAATGCTTATACTTGCAAAAGTGAGGTACCGAGGTCTAGGCCTCAAAATTTCTTCCCTCTCATCATTTCTTTGCATCTTTATGCTTTCATCACTCATGCATGCTAAGCAAAATAAAATCAACCCTTACTTGCTTAAATACTTGTTTGATGAAAAAGAAAAATCACAAAAAATATTTCTATTCTTTTCATCATTTTACCTCATTAAAAGTTACAAATTCTTTGTGAATAAGCATGATCATAAGTTGCGAAAATATTTTCAAAAAATATATTTTTTAAAAACCTTGATTTTTTCTTCTCTCCCTTTAAAATTTATTTTTTTCTTATCTCATTGGATAACACACACAATCACAAGTACACTTGACTCTACCATTCCAAAACCCGATGGCTCCTTGGAAGGGACGCCGGTTAACAAAGCAGACGCCCGACCAACGAGACTATCCTTCTTTCCCCCGTCACTAACAACGGACAAGGGAAGTGTACCCCTGCAACCCGAATCAACACCAAGCACATAGTCTTAGGACACTTCTTGAGACCGGCCGGTATATTTGTCTTAGAGATTGCCCATCAATCTAAATGGATCAAGAAAAAGAGTCATGGCTAAACGAGTTGAAATGATCACTTATACACAAAAATGCAAAAAAAATAAAATGCAAAGTGATCATAAGCCAACAAAAGAAAAAAAATTATGGCTAAAAGAGTCGAAATGATCACTC
This sequence comes from Lobelia cardinalis, assembly GCA_028566635.1. Classification (NCBI taxonomy): domain Eukaryota; kingdom Viridiplantae; phylum Streptophyta; class Magnoliopsida; order Asterales; family Campanulaceae; genus Lobelia; species Lobelia cardinalis. The sequence goes on from JAOWAN010052791.1 coordinate 7,438, forward strand.
ATACACAAAAATATGAAAAAGAGTCAAAGTGATCATAAGCCAACAAAAAAAAGGTAATGGCTAAAAGAGTCGAAATGGTCACTCATACAAAAAAATACAAAAAAGAGTCAAAGTGATCATAAGCCATAGTCTTGGTTCACAAAAGAGTCGAAATGACCAAAAAACAGTCAAAAACAAATGGTCACGAACCTAATAAAACATTGGCTTGATTGGCAATCTTAAAGACATGACCTAGAACGGTAGGATGGTGGATCCCCGAAAGGATATAGAACTCTTGCCCAAGGCTTGTCCGACCTTTGGGGAGTCGATGTACAAGTGGAATACAAGAGGTTTATGTCTTGGAAAAGAAATCCACTGTCCTAAGATGTCCAATGACTCAAAACGGACTTCACGCGTCCGACCTAACTAGGATTGGTTGTGTGCATTCTTGCTCTCTTAATACAAGGTGTCTAAAAGGGAAAACCCCCTCAACCTTACCCACAACCCAAAGCCTTAAGCCTAAACACTTACCCTCAAACATGTGCACTTAAGCCCAAGCTGGAGTGGTCTCGCAACAAAGATAGCGATCGATTGGTCAAGTGTCCAAGCTCGTCGGTCCGAGATCAAGCATCGCCACAAGGGTATCCGTCTACACCACCTTTCTGTTCAAGTGACAGCATGTCTGACGAAGAAATGCCGCTCAACTATTCAAACCGCGAAAATAATTCAGGTTTAGGAATCAACATGAAACAAGAGTGCCCGAACCTCCTCACCACTTGGGACTAAGCACCCTTCTTGCTCGACATCCCGAGGAAAGTAGAAGTATCATGGTCGCACTCTCTCTCAGTCTTGGGGAAGAAAGCACAAAAGGGAATCATCTTCCCTCTCCGCAAGTCAAGTACTCTCAAGGAGCCTCATCCTCAATGATCCCTCCTCTCGTCGAGTCCAACACATAAGGGGCTCATTCAGCACAAGCCAACCCGGCCCATTTTATCGGCACCTTGAATGAGACAGTACTCTTCAACACTAGTGAGAACTCTTCCCAAGTACAAGCACCTATGGGCGGTCAACCTACCAAAATGTATGGTTCTGATCCCTACGGAAGAGATAACGTCAACATCCGACCTAGACCCGAGGACTTGTCGACCTCACCCATCAATAATGGGGGATTTGCTACGAATGTAATGGGGACATGGGGGAACACTCAAGCGAGTTATCCCAATAATGGGGTATTTGCTACGAATGTAATGGGGACATGGGGGATTTGCTATGAATGTAAAATCCTAATTTAACTTTGTGAATAATTTATGGGATTTAATTCCTAAATTGGATCTAATTTGGCATAGGAATTATGTGCCTAAATGAAGCTTATGGCTTCCAGATCGTTCAGTCACGTGGCAGCATTCAACTGGTGGCTGGAGGGTTGACCGTGAGGTGGCGAGCTGTGGTTGGAAGCTGATGTGTGAGAGAGATGAGAGTGGTGAGTGGGAGACAGATGGGGTCGCATAGGTGATGTGGCAGCGCAGGAGTGGACGGTTGGAGAAGGCTTGCCGAGCGTGTGGCTTACACACGCTACGTACGTGCGTGGAAGCGCACTAAGGAATTTGCTGATATTTTTTGACGTTTAAACCCCATGATACGTTAACTTTCTAACGACTATTAGTCATTCCCTTATAGGATGTTGATTAGTTGCTCGGATGACTAACGGGACTTCACGACTCTTGCTCCGGATCATGCAATGATTCCAAATACGTAATTTTTGTCCGAGAATAACACAGATTTAATTGTTTAAGCTCCAAGTCCCTATAATCAACAAAAACACTAAAACATATATTAAATTACAACAAAATGCTCGAAATTAGCATTACTTATGAATGGAAAAAAGTCATAAATAAGTGAATGAAATACACTAATCAAACTCCCCCAAACTTAAGATTTTGCTAGTCCCGAGCAAAAATCAAAATAAAAACACCACTAAACATGAAGACTCTAAATATAATACACCGACTCAATAAAAACTACGACTGACACTTCCTGTGCTCACAGGTACTCTCTAGAATGTTTATCACATATCAGAAATTATACAAACAATATAACTCATACATGCATCATCACCTAACACAATTGTCATCAAATACTCGCCATGTGTGTCATCAAGTCAATGATACATATGAAAACTATGTAGCTGTACACAACACACACAACCTAGCATGATTTTACCTCTCAATGGATTCACTCAAATTTTGGCACTCAAAGTGTTTAGACTTTTCAAAAATCATCTCAAAAAGTCGTCAATCATGTTATTGTTCATAAGTTGCCATTAACTAAACTACATACTATTATGTCATGCAACAGTTGATACATAAGCTGTAAAAAGGGTTATAATATAACTGGAGTTGGGGTTGTAATTAATGTGGCAAAAGAAACAGAGATAGACAAATGCTAGAAACAAAATATGGACCAAGCGAACATGAGATATCAAATACAAAGAGACTCATCAAAAACCAACATGGCAATATGACTCTCGTCACGATATGCCAACTGAAAAAACTCTCGGATGCATAATATCTCACTCATGGGCGAATATAAAGATTATGCCCCTCACAGTTACACTTTCCATTTCATCTCATATCAATAAGGCACTTTGCCTACTTTCTTTCTTTCAGCAAACTTTTTTTCTTTTTTTTTTTTTCTATGTAGATATTTTTTTCCCTTTTTTCTTTTTTTTTTGCAATTTTTTTTTCAAGAGGTAGAGTACAATAATATAAACTAATCCCCAAAGGCATCACATATTTCCCTCAAAACTCCCCCAAACTTGAGTTTTGTATCAACTAACATAATCCCCAGTCTCATACTCATCTCATCAATTAATCCATAAATAGAACATGTATGATGATAGGGCTTATAAAAGAAAATGACCTATTTTAGGCTCAAAGGGTATTCTAAGGGGATAATGTGAACATAGGTCGAAAGGTATGATGGTTGGAATCTGACTCGGACGAAGAAGGAGCCGAAACTGCAGACTTTGCTGAAGAAGCTGACTTAAGCTTCATGGCTTTAAAAGAAGATGTCGATTTGCACACGAACTCCAGCATACATTTCATCTCTACAAATACCTCAAGCTACAAGGACCACTGTAAGTGACCCTGACCTTTTTGAATACGCTGACACTGATGATTTTTAAGACTCTAATCAAGATGTAAAGAATCCGCACAAATATGTGGAAGCTTGTATGGCCAAGTAAATCCCACTCAAAGTACTTCAAAAAGTACTCGAAGCAAATAATCAATCAACCCAGTGAAAAGCCCCAACAAATCATTCACTTACACACCAAAGAATCACACACAACCAAAGTCTTCAAAAAATCCATTACTCCCACTCTCTGACTACGAAAGGCCTGAACCTGAAGCTTACCTCACACCTGCTGGTTCTCAAAAATCAGCAAGTGTTCTCTCTAAAGTTTCCTCTAATGACGAATTTACAAGAGAAGACATGTCACTTATCATAAAAGAAATGTTAAAGATTTTGAGGAACTCAATAAAGTTCACAATGTCTTATCCGACAACTTCAAATATGTCACTGCCGAAAATCAGACATTAAAGGCCGAGATCATTGTATTGAGATGCCTTAAAGAAGACTTCAACAAGCTTAAAAGCGAAAAATGAAAGCTTAAGCTTAAAGCTGAAGACATGCATGGCCCAAATTGGAGAAGTGATTTCTAGAAACAACAGCTTAACAGCAACTGTGGAAAGATTCGCTAAGCCTTAAGCCGCAATACAAACTATTACTGACACACAGAAGATATTTAGAGATAAGAATGCTATTGGAGTTGTGTGTGAGTCTTGTGATCGGAAACAACACACACGCTCGATCAAAGAAGGAGTAACAAGTGTTATAGTGCGATAGAAGAATAGAGCATGTGTAAAGGTTGTCTTAGTTCTACGGGCTTCAAGGGTTTTCTGTGCACCTTCTACTACCGTGACCTTCAGTGTTTAGAGAAATCGGAGAACACTGTGATATACCTTCCGCCAGAAAGATTAAGTGCATCACTATTTTACAAACAACTGCGAGAATATGAATTGATGTTTACGTGATTCGATAACATGAATGATAATTAATGGTGGACTCCCTGAACTTAGATCTCTAGAAACTACTGTTTTACATCAGTTTACGATATCTAATTTATTCTGAATTCACTATTATTCCTACTAATTTACTTAATTCAAGTCCTCGGTGGATCGACACCCTATTTACCGTTATCTGCATTAAACTAATTAGTTGTAGTACTAGTAGTACGTAGGTTTATTATTATTGCGACAGTGCGATCACTACCCCACCCAATCTCTTACTCCATTTCGTTCCTACTCTTTTCCCCTTCTCCCCCATCACTACATGCCCAACAATTCTTGCACACATAACTTAAGCATAATGAAGTTGGGGAAGGGATTTTAGTTTTTTGATTGATTGAACATTTGTTTTGTCCAAATTGAATGGGTGTGCTTGGCTCGTTGTAAATTAAAGATTTTGGGTCATTTAGTCATTCTTTTCTCCGTTTCTCGAATAGGTTCTCAAGATTTGATTTTGGGCTGTTCTTTTTTCTCGATTTGTGATCATTGTTTTCCTTGGTTTCTCGAATATGAACCGTGATTTTGGATGCGGATTGTTGGGTATTTTCTTATTGATTTATGGGTTTCCTTGTTGGATATGTCCCTTTGATTATTTTTTTTGGCGGTAGGGGGTTTGTTGTTGTTGTTGGTGGTGGTTAGGTTTAGGTGGTTGTGGGTGAGAGGGTGGTGATGGTGGGTGAGAAGGAGGTGGTTCTGGTTTCATTTACAAGCTATGGAGCGGTGGAGCGAGGGGGTGAGAAAGAGGGTGGTGGTTATGAGGTGGTGTTGGGTGAGACAATTTAGATGATAGGTGGTTGGTGGTGGTTGGGAGGATGAGGTGGAGAAGACGAAGGAATGAGAAAAATATTTTATGAATTTGATTAATTTTAGTATTACATAATTATAGAGGTTATAGCAAGGGGTATTTTGATCTTTTTAATATATGTTAGTATATAACGAGGACCCTAATAACGGACATACCACATGTATGTTATGTCTTACAAAATATAACAAATGGGGTACATGAGATTTTTCCTACTTAACCCAAAAAAATATTACGCAAGAAGCAACAGAGTAGGGATGCAATGGTTCAATTTGGGGTATAAACCACAAGTCGAACCGCACCTTATCGATTTAAAAAATTTTAAACTTGAATCGAACCGCAAAATTAAAAAACCGAACCGAACTGAGTCGCAGTTCGATTTGATTCGGTTTAGAAAAAAACTTGTATTTTTACAAAAAAAAAACTAAATATAACATAAAATTTATAACAAATAGTTAATTTTTTTTAAACATTAATATCGTATGATCATAATAAAAATTGTAAAATAACGCAGTTATGTTATTTGTACATAATAATTAGCACAATACAACTTAAAAATTATATAATTTATAAGTTAATTATAATATAATTAAATTTAAGTTAAAATATAATTATTATTCTATCTAAATATAAAATTAAAAACAGTATATATAAATATACAAAAAATATGAGGGATTTATATGAAAATATATACATATATATTAGATATCTATTCGGTTTGGTTTGGTTTGAAGTGTCGAAATCGCAAGTCGAATCGAACCGTACAATTTAAAAAATTTTCGAACCGTAACTGATTAGCATATGTATTATTTGCATCAACTTAATCGATAAAAATTTAAAAAGAATTTCAAAAACTCCGATGACTTTTCAATTCAACTAAGGAGTCTCCTGCCTGTTAAGAGCAACTAAGGGTGTGTTCATCCGTCCGATTTTTTAAACATTGTTTAAAAAATAAAACAAAAATACAAGTTTTTTAAACACAAGTTTTCTCTCTCTACCTATTATTTTTACATACCCCTATATC
>JAOWAN010052877.1:0-13360 GCA_028566635.1 Lobelia cardinalis
CGATTCTCCCTATGTCCGGGCCAAACATGTTCAGGTGTTACTTCAATTTCTTGGGTTCCTATTTTTGGGAATTTGACAAGAATTTCGTTTGACACTAATTTTGAGTTCATTTTAGTTTCTGGGTGTCACTATTTCTGCTTTAGGTATATGATTTTGAGAGATCGGTTACCTTCTTGTTCTCTAAAGTTGTGGGTTCATTTGTTGTTCTGATACTCCCTCCACTCGCTTAAAGAGTTTTAGGATTTGAATTTTTTGTTAACTTGATTAAACTTTGATCGAAAAGACGGGATTTGCGTCTATTGACTTTTGGAAACGAAAATTGCACTGTTTGATCCTAATAGCGAACATAGTTTTAACTTTAGAGCTAAGAGCAAGACTGATATTGAGGAGCTGTCCAAGGTAATTGAATTAAACAGGCTGGGAGTGAAATTGCACTCAATCAGAGAATGCTAGTAACATACAGAGTCTACCCTGCCCTAGAAAACACGTGAAATTGCCGTGATTAGGAACTTTCCTTGTGGCATTCCTTTATTCAAAATGTACAAACTTTTTTGCTTTAGCATGCAGTTCAACAGTGCTTGGAATATACAGAACGCATTTTCCCCATGCTGTCACACCTAAGTTGCAAGTATGTTCACCTTTCTGCATTTAGAGTAGATATTGAATCATTGAGGGACACTCCATAGCGTTGACCATAGCAACCTCGATAAGAATTACCGCTACAAAAGCTTGACTTGTTCTGAACATATCTGTGCAGATAATCCAATTTAATCAAATAGATATCTTCATCCTATGATTTGACTTTAGTAGCATTGATTAAATCTCCAATAGGAGAGTTGGACAACCACATTTGGTTATTCTCACGTTAAAAATATTTACTCGTGGTTGTTGCTGGTATCATCTCCCTGTCAGACTTCCGCTCATTATATAATCAGACCTTATGGAAACTGTTGGCTTTATTGAAATGTCCAAAAGAAGATTTGGTTATTGTCACGGTAACATATTTACTCGTGGTCATCACCGGTAACATAAAAGCTAATGCAAGCTGTTCGTGATACGTTCACCCCCATCCTGCAGCAAAGTGGTATCTACCCTGTTGTGGAAGAAACACAATGTTCTTGTGATGATAAAGTTTATTAGTTTCATTTTGATCAGTTCTTTATTTTCTTGTTAGCTTTTCCCTTGGGTGTCATTCCTAAGGAGGCCGTAATAATCTCTCTCGGGCTTTTAGGATAGATATTCAACGAGGATCACTCTAGACTGTTGACAAATGGCAGGAAGCCCCATTAGAAAACAAGATCAATTAGTTCTTGAACATTTCAGCACAGAATCAATTTAGAAACAAGTGAATCAACGAGATGTCTTCTTTCGAAGTATCACTGTGGCTGCGACAAAATCTCCAAAGATAAACTTTTCAATTACGAAATTTCTACTGTTTCTTTGCTGATTTTAATCATTTTTCACTGGGTAATATATAGGATTATTGAGTTTTTCAAATGAAAATTTTGTCATTGGTAGGTTAAATTGAGTGCTAATTTATGTTGTCTTTGACCCTATAAAACTGGTGCTGATATTATTAATTTTTCATTTTCAGTTGGTCGACAAGGATCCAAGCAGGGCCATATCCATGTTCTGGGCAGCTATAAATTCTGGTGATCGAGTTGATAGTGCCCTGAAAGACATGGCAGTTGTTATGAAGCAACTGAACAGATCAGATGAGGCGATCGAGGCAATCAAATCCTTCCGTCGTTTATGCCCCCTTGAATCACAGGAGTCCATTGATAACATACTGCTTGAACTCTACAAGGTAAAAGGCACAATGCAATTATAACTATGACGGAATGTAGAGTTGACTGTGATTGAATGGACAAATGTATATATGTCATTGCAGAGATCTGGAAGAATTCAGGAACAGATAGAATTGCTTCAGGTAAAGCTGAAACATATTGAGGAAGGTATAGCTTTTGGTGGGAGGAGGAGCAAGCTTGCCAGATCTCAAGGCAAGAAAATCCAGATATCAATTGAACAAGACTATTCAAGGTGAACCTGATGCTTTTAAACTAGCTCTCAATGGATTATTTCTTGTTTATGCTCATCTTACTTTCTCCACTTTTGCAAAGGCAGGTTATTAGGAAACTTAGCTTGGGCCTACCTGCAGCTAGACAATTACAAATTGGCAGAAGAGTTCTATAGGTAATCTATGCTCTCATAATATGAACCTATAGCTGAGCTTGTTTAAAAGTACATTTTCATAGAATTATGTTTATGATGCAGAAAAGCGTTGTCCCTTGAGCCAGATAAGAATAAGCAGTGTAATTTGGCAATATGCTTGATGTATACGAATAGGATGACTGAAGCTAAGTTTCTGCTTCATACAGTTAGATCTTCATGTGAATATCGACAATTGGACGAGTCATATGCCAAATCTTATGAACGTGCTGTTCAGGTGATGGATGAATTAGAATTGGAGAAAAAGAGCAGTAAGGACACCCAAACTCCTTTCTCATCACTTCTTCACATAAATGACGAGAGCAAGCAAGCCACTTTACAATCTTCTCCACAGGCTTTTTGTGGAAATCATATGACTGAAGGTTATTACAGCGGAAGCTTTCCGAAAGTTCCATTTACGCAACCCAGAAGATGTGCATGGTCGTCTAACAACAGAGGTCAAAGAAGTGCATGTGAAAGAGAGGATGGGGTCGGTGCCTGTAATAGAAGATTGTCATTTGAGCAACCCTTAATTGCTAAAAATGCATTGTTAGGGAACCGAATTATTGATGCACATGAATTACCAGCATCCAGTGATGAAGTGGCAGTGGTAGCTAGAGATACATCGGAGTGGCTTCCACCGTATACTGTTGGAGACTGGAGAGGAGGGAGGTCAGCGGAAGATCACACAGTGGAGGCAACTCATGAACTTCAAAGCCAGAGTAAGCTAGCTCAAGGAAATATAGAACAAGCCCAAGATATCCCATTGCCGAAAAGTAAGAAGAGTTGGGCTGATATCATTGAAGAAGATGAGCAGGAGTTGTTCAGTGAATTAGCTAACTTTCCAGTCAGTCGAGATGAGTTTGGTGATGAAAATGCAGATATCAACATTATCTGTGGAACTCCAATGCAAACTGATCATAGTGAGAATGTAAGCCTTAATCTGAAAGATGGCTATAATACACAGCCTAAGAAGCCTGATTTGTCCGTGAACCAATTGTGCTTTGATCCGCAGATGAAGCTTGAAGGAGAAGAAAGCTTCTGCTCATTGCCCTTAGAGAAGAAAACTATTAAGTTTGGAGGTTTTAACTCTGGGTTAGTAAAGGAAAACAGTGTGACTTCTATAAGGAGAAATAGGCTGCAGGTTTTCCGCGACATAACTCTTCAGTCTGACAGTCCAAGACCTTGAAATGGTGTGCATATTTCTTAGGTATTTTTCTTTATATGTTTGTGTTGCTCATTTTGTTTTCCCCTTCATACATATAGCATCATTCTTTCATTTGTATTATACGTAATAGGCAAATACATGTCGGTCAAGGAAAAATGTTACTACGTATTGTCCATCATATATTTCAAAATGTATCTTTTCAATGAAACTATTTGTGTTTGATGTATCGTATAAAGTTATGTTTGTTTCGTGTTGTTGCAAGAGGGTTTGTCGTGTTAGATTTGCATTTTTTGTTTTGGTGTTCAATGCCCTCCCTTCCTGTGTGATGGTGAGTGATGGACAAAAACGTAGTGGTAGGAATGACAATAGCATAATGGGTGGGTGATCAAAGGCAACACCAATGTCGTTCCATAAGTAGGAGCAATGCAAGGTTTGAAGGAACTGAGATAAAAATGCTGTTGCTATTATTCATTAGGTTCATCTCTCTTATTGACTTTTGTTTTAGGCTATAAACCTAAGCAAAAATGTAGCAGGGATAGCCTAATCCAATGATGGTTCAACAAGATCACACATTCATACTCCTAATCAGAAGTTAAACTTTCATGATCAATTAAGCTAAATTAGGTGAGTGGATTAGATGGATTCCTTCTTTTGTTGGGGCTTGGACTATGAACAATATTGATGGCTCTTCTCAGGAAGGTGTGGCTGGCTGGCTGGAGGTGGTGCAGAGGAGCCTTCTTACCTATAGATCACATTGTTTCATGTCTTTTACTTAGTTAATGATTGATTTTACTTATTGAAAATTTATTTTTTTTGAGATACTTTTCTATTTAACTTAACTTTTACTTTATTAATACTCCTCTTATGACTAAAGTTGAATGCATAGACTATCTTTTGCTCCTATTTATTTAAATCTTTTGATTTTTAAAGTTTTTCTTTATTTTTTTAAACTTATTATTAACCTCATTCTTTATTTCATTGATAAAAAAAATGTCATTGATAATAGCATGCATCAAGGTATATCATCTTATAGATGCTTGCTTAGTCCATCTATTACAAAGACAAAAATGTAGGGCGTTACGGTCGATTCTTGATGTAGTTCTATAGTGATTGAAAATTCGCATATTTCTCCTACCAACCATGGTTCTAACTAGCGTTGATACCCCCATTATACATATCTTTAATAATCTCGAAATATTTCATTTTAACCCCTTTCTCTTCTTGCACCGACCAAATTACCTCTTTAGGGACTCTATCGTATGTTCGTATCCGATGCATAAAAAGATTCTTGTACGATTGTGCCTCTTCTAAGTAAATAAAAATTATGTGTAGATCTTTTTTTCCTTTCACAAAAAGTTTTATCAATCTCCTTAATAGGTGAATAGCCACTGATGATTCATACGACATAAAATTAAATTAATTCTCTGATACTATTACCTCGCTTTTCAGTCTAGCTACTTTCAACTATTCTCTCCCAAAATTCATTGTCTCTCATTTATTTAATATTTCTATAATTCGTATAATTTTGATTGTTTACTGATACTATAGTACTTCATTTTTTTCTCACTGGCCCTTTTGTTTATCCTCCTAATTTTATGAAATTATTTAACTAGCCAAGATTCTCCTACATTATCTAAATATAAAACGTCAACTAGTTCCGCTCTCGAAGTTTGTAGGTGACTCCCATTGATTTATATGCTTTAATTTGTTGATAATTCTTCCAGTTAATCTATTATTGTAATATTATTCAATTGCTTCAAATCTTTTAACAAGAGTCAAGGTTTTTGTCAATTTTTAAATATTAATAATGTTTTTATATACATATTATATTATTTTAAAATAATAAATTAAATTATTATTTTTAATATTTTTACATTTAAAGCTCTTCAACAATTATTTAACAAATTATTTTTTAAGGCTAACACATACATTTTCTAATACTAATATATAATTAACAAGAAAATACATGTGTTCGAGGATACAGAATCAGGAGAAAATGAATTAATTAAATATTTTTAAATAATACATCATTTATGAAAAAATAGAAAATATTTTGATCGAGCACAAATTACAAACATAATTAAAATAATAATAATTAGTTAGTTAAATATTTTAAATATTAGTACATAAAAGATAGTAAATTAAATGTTATTAACTTTTATTGAAAAAATTGGCGAGATTGTATATTGTGGATGAGACAGAATATGTGAAGAGTGTGTCTGATGTTGTGTTGGGTGAAAAATAATATGTGAAGAGTGTGGTTGTGTGTTGTGAAGTTATGACTGGGTGAGAGAGAAACTATGAAGATTATGTTTTTTCATCTCGACCGTCCGATACATTGATGTTTCAAATCGATGAATAGTACATTCTGCTCTATTTATTTTATAGATTAGTGTAAACAGTAAGTCCGCATTCGAGTGCACGCGACTTCATTTCTTTTGATTAAAATAAAATTTGATATAATGAAATATTAATATCATAATTATTCATGATTCACAATTAAATATGATAATTAATTTTAGATACATAATAAAAATATTAGTTAATATTTATAGTTTAAAAATATTTGATCACTTTACTGTTTAATCATACTTAGTAAAAACGTGAATATGGTACGATGTTAAAAAAAAAAAAAAAAAAAACAAATTATGCCCTTATTTTAAGTTGGAGCTAAAGTAATTAAAAATATAGACATTTTATTTAGAGCAGATCTCATTAATGTTCGTTAATATTTCGAATAATTTATTTAAAAAAAAAAGAAGAAGAAAATAAGGACTAAGAGTGCAAAAAAAAAAATTAAATAAATTTTAAAATACAAAAAGATTACTGTTTAGTTCACGGGCTGAGCTATGAATACAAAAAACTAAAAAATTTAAAATACAAAAAGAACATGTTTGTACTATGAATATGGGCTGGGACTTGAACATCAAATTATTACCCATGGCAAATGCATAAAATTATTAAACTATACCATTTATAGCCCATTTGTACTATAAATATTTGCTACTATCAAATGCATAAAATTATACTTGAACATCAAATTATTACCCATGGCAAAATACTCTTCTGACTCTTTTATTACTTAAATGCCTTAATTTCAAGTAATCAAATACTCCATTTCTTTCAGTTTAATTATTTATATAATATTTTTAAAAAAAATTATGAACATAATCAAATGAAAAATAAATTCTAAATCACTTATCTTATTCTCAAATTGAAAAGTAAATGATTATTTTGAAACTTCTCAAAATATAATTATGAAAAAATAAAATAAAAGTAAACTATACCATTTTTTTTCCATTTTGTCATAAAAGTATTTTTTTTTTTTAATGAAAGATCATGAAACTCCAATTTTTCTTATAAATGGCCATTTCGTTTTGACGTTAGTAGGCCATTAAGTTAAATATTCTAGAGGTAAAATGGTCCATCATAATAAAATTATAATTTTAAAGTAGAAAGGTGCATTGTTAAAATTTTAAAATATAAAGATTATATATGTAATAATTAATAAATAATAAGAGAAAATATCTATTTTTAATTTAATATAAAATAAATCATATTTTCCTATAAAATAAGGATTTTTATAAATATTTTTTATTTATAACTTCTAATTATGCTATTTATTTTTTAAAAATCCAATAGCAAAAATATGTTTTTTCTTTTTCTAAAAAATATAAAAGATACATAAAAATATAAAACACAATCTAACAAATTTGAGTGAAGCACTGAATCTGGGGTTAGGAAAAGTTGGAAGAGAAAGAGAGATGGTGGGATTTCTTTATTTTTTTTTTTCTTTTCTTCTTTTCTTCTTCTCTTCATACTCTATTATTTGTATATCTAAATATAGTATATTTTTATTAAGTATTACAAACATAATTTTAACATTTTAAAAATTTTATAATTCACTCTCTTACTTTAAAATTATAATTTTAATACGATGGTTCATTTTATCTCAAAAAATATATAACTTAACGATTAACTAACGTTAAAATATAATGATCATTATTTAAAATTAAAAAAAAAACTAGAATTTCATGATTTTTTATAAAAAAAATATTTTAACAATTAAATTTTAAAAAATAATAATTTAACGATTTTTGATACAATCCTGCCCGGGGGTGGCAATTTGGGTTTATGGGTTGAGTTGGTATAAACCCAATTAAATCCAATAGTTTATAGGGTTTTATTAGGTTTACCCAATTAAATTCAATAGCTTCTCGGGTCTTATTGGGTTTATTCATTGGGTTAATTTTAATTATATTTTGGGTTGAGTTAATTAGGTTTAGTTCATTTTTGCCACTCATAGATACGGTTATGGTGTGAAAGGCGTCAAGACGAGGCTTATAAATTAAGATGACGGATAAGTTATCTAAACGAGAGCATATTCATAGAATATTAGATTTAATTGAATAAACCCAATAAGACCCAATAACTTATTAGGTTTTATTGAATTTATCCGATTAAACCTAATAACTTATGGGGTCTTATTTGGTTAATCCATCGAAGTTAATTTTGATTTGTTTTGATTTGGATTAATTGGGTTGGATCTATTATTGAAGCTCCTAATCTGCCTAAAATAAAACTGCGGATTTAACAAATGCCAAATTACTACAATTACAAGCTTCTGGAATAAGTGGAAGAATCTGGAAGGGAGGGATTATAAATTCAGAAAAAGAGAGACGGAGGTACAAAGCTGTGTTCAAATAGGTAAGAGAGAAAGAGAGAGGGTTTGGTTAACGCTCCCAAGCTCAGAAGGTAATCTCTTTATTTATTATTTATTTCTTTCTCATGTTTCATTATGTGATGACGGGTATTCTAACTATTGTTTTAGATTCTGTTCTGCAATTGTTTTCAATTTGGTTGCGATTCATGTGCATAATTTTGTTTAGATAGCGTACAAAAAAGGGGCCTGGAATTTATTGCTTTGAATTCGTATGTTCTGGGTTTGAGAGTAAAAGAGCTTTTGTTTAATCAAGAATTTATCGAGGATGAGTTTGTGGGCTTTTTGATCCTATCATCCTATGTCAGAATTAGACGTCGTTCTTAGTTCTGGGCTTCAAATAATTAGACTTTATTTAATGCTGGTATGTTTATTAGTTGAGAATTGTGAATTTTTGTAATGAAGGGAGTAGAGACTTAATGTAGAATCCTAGAATGTTGTTTGAAGAGTAACAATATGATCCAAAACTGAAAAATCCCAGCTTTGAAACTAGGGAATGTGATTGTTCAGAACTAGATTCCATCAGGACACGGAAACTAAACTACTACATGAAAAGACACATCAGCTGGATGCAAAAGCTCCTTTTTCTTTTTTGTTTGTTTGTTGACCTGTATGTGTGGGTTGTTGGGGGTGGGGGGGGGGGGGGTGGGGGTCGTCCAGATGAATCAATATTTGATGGTGTCCGTAAAGCACTTATTTAGATATTTAGTTCCTGTTTTTGTTTCGTTCGTTTCTTTTTAAATTTTTTTGTGAATACATCATTGGTGAATGCGAACACCTTCCACAGCCTTTAGGATTTTCGGCGATATGGTAGTAACAAAAGCTCTCGTTGACGCGTTTATGGTGATAAGATTATGAGAGGGATAGTGCTGGAAGGACATTTGGCCCACTATTTGGACGAGGTAGGCAGGGTTCCATGCAGAGGCTAGTAGACTTGGGGAAGGAGGGAGCGGAAAGAGTAGTTTTATTACATCTATAAAGCTTGGCAAACTTGAAAGAGTACTTTCTTGGAATGTTAATAGCTTTTCTTTGTAGCATCAAGAAGTGAAAAAGGAGACTAAGGTTTCGCATTAGCTGTTTAAGTCTAGATGTATGTGTTTGCTTTAAAGCACAACTGTAATTATACTCGACAATCCGTGTCAATGAATGAAGAGCTTGAACTATAGTAGAAAGAGCTGAGGAATAAGCTAGGCAGTTATATCATTCGTCAATCACCACCAAGGCAATAACCTTGTATAGCACAACTATAAGTATTTCTTTCACTGCCAGAATGACATAATTTGCTCGTAGCATTTCTGGTTACCTCTTCTCTTTCCTCTGAAAATCAATGGCAACATAAATCTTACTGTAGTAAACCAGAATCTATCTCACTCTTAACCATGAAAAGTAATGGAACTGGCTCACTGCCGCTTATGAATTGCTTTAGAAATGATGAAGATGCAGAGTTTGACATATGGCCTAGAGGGCACCCATTTGGTATCAGATATGCTACCTAATATTTGGAGTTTGTATTTTAATCTATGAAGATAGAGCAGACAAAATTATTTTGTGCCCTTTTATTTCAAATCTAAAAGGAAGAAATGCGGCTCGAGCAGTCATCAGTGGATGAGAAATTATTTGAAATGAATACATTGACTGTATCTTGATCAAAGTGTACTACAGACTAGTCATGCTGAAATGATGGCCCAATATGGTTTGGAGTGTGATAATTACTGCTTCCTAGGTTACAACGAACATCATACATAGACCACATATGATTTCCTTTGCTGGAAATGAGTAGATAGAGTATGGAGATCCGAAAAAGTTCTTTTGTTGCATAGTTGCATCACAGGGCATGTAGGCAGTCACAAGATTTTCTTGTACATTTGAGGCAACATGTTTGAACTTTGACACGAAAAAGTTAGCTTCGCTAGAAGAGTTATAACTTATAAGTGAATGTGATTTGAGGATGTGATCATGTGAAGGTTGTTCAGCATGCACGGATTGTGTATAATTGATGTTCGAAGCTTTTTAAGGACTCGAGATTTTAAGTGACAGTATATTGAGGGTGTATTATTGTATTCTGGAGCTAACTCATCATTTGGCATGGTTGTAACATAGGCCCATTGATATCCAAATAGTAGTACTTTTGCGTGTTGTGTACTTCTGTGGACATTATGATTTTGCTATATCCCTTCTGTTTTTCCCTGTTCTTTTGACGTTAAGGAGCGTACAAAATTGTGGAGTTGGGAATGGGGTGTTAACAACAAGTATTCCTCAAAAAATTATGATACATCTTAAATCATAAGCTGGTTGCTTTTTTTTTGTTGTAAATGATCTGTTTTCATTCTGGGAAATATTTTAAGTGGGCCACCTGGAGTTCTTCTTTGGATGAATTTGTGGCTATCAGCTTATATCATGCTATATGTGATGTTATCAGCATTACATATTCTTCCCTCTCTATAATACAAAAATATATGAAAGACTGACCTATGTGATGATTTGGCATTATTGAATCGCGGAAAAGGATACGTGTAATCGACTCTGTAATTGGGCCGAAGGCTGAGTTGAGTCCCTTGTTTCCATCTATTCGGAATTCAAATTCTTAAGAATGTACGTTTCCATTCTATTAACCCGCAGTGAAGTTATGGTTTTATGCTATGACAAGAAAGAGAATAATCATGTTTGCAATAGCATGCAAAATTTTGAAAATAATGAAGATTTGGAACTTAAATCGGTGAAATGGACTATTTTCTTGGGACAAATTAAAAAGGGAAGTGAGACTCTCTTCTTTTTGTTTGTTTGTTTTTGTTGGAACAGATGCCGTAGTTTCACTGGCTGTATGTGTGTATCACATTTTGTATACTTGTGTTTTCTGATTGCAATACTCAATTCATGCAATATGGTGTTTTTCTGAACGGGTTATGAGCATACCTCACCTGGTTGTATTGCTGATGATGAGCTTCAGATTCCTCCATGGTTGCGAATCCAGATGCAACAGGGTTGCCCATTTAAACTGTCTTTTGATCTCTGCAATTCTTGACAAAGTGATTAAGGACGATTTAAGAGGGGATACCCTCTAGTATTTTGTTAGTGGTTTGTACTTGACACCTCTGAAAATACATCTTTTCTTTATGAATTTAGAGATAATTACCTTGACAAACTATCGAGGTTTTTGATGGAAAAGATGTGGAGCAAATCATCAACCTCGATTTGTACCATGAGTGTTAATGTTATACCTGTTTCTTTCTTAATGCGTGGGAGGAAAATGTTTGTTTTGGTAAGTCTCTTATGTTTGTGTTATTAATTGTTGGGTTGGCAGGTAAATTGCTGTGGAGTTTCAGAGGTATTTACATTATATGGATATTAGACCACTTGACAAGAAGGATTCCTTGGAGCTGGCACGAGAGTTGCTCATTGACATCTCTTACTGTGTTCCAGACAAGGTTCTTGGTTTTGGGGCGTCTGACAACGTGGATACCAAAGACGCAACTGTGGTGACTAAAACTGACTGTACGGACAAGTTCAGGTCCAAATTGATCTCGATTTCTTACTTGCAGTCTCTAGACAATAATGGTACCATGTGCAATGGTCACGCTGAGAATTAGCTTGAGAATTCAATCGCACTCGTTAATGAACTCTATGGTCAATCTGTAGTAAAAACCCTGTTTCATATTGTAATGGATGGTCGGTTGGCCGGTCGGTAGTATTTGTAGTCTGTGTCTCGGATAACTTCGAAATATACTATCTGAAAACCTGTGGATGTGTGTGTTGTAATACAGGCTTGCAGTTCTTTGAGAAATGAGAGTTTGCTTCATGTTGTGTTCTGCTATTACTCTGTCCTCTGTGCTAAACTTGAATGTTTGTTTGTTTTTTCTATTTGATCTCTCTTTAGCTCTTCCTGTAATTTTTTAAGTTTAAATGAATTGAAAATCACACAAAATAAACACAACACCAAATAAAAATAAAAATGAAAAATTTCAAAATCATTCACACACCCCCTTGATTTTTCTATTTATTGTAGACCTACAAGACATTGCGGCTTAGATCATTTTTAGTCTATATGAAGCGATATATTGATATACTACGTGAAGCCCGTGCCCGAGGGCACGTGGTGTAATTTTTAATAAATTTAATAAAATAAATAAAAATGAAATAGTAATTAAATTTTATAAATAAATAAAAAACACTTAACAAAAGTAAAACTGCTTCCTGTGCATCTCTCTCGGACTTGTGGGCTCGTATACCTTTGATCGATGCTTGTGCACAACTCACCATATGTCGACACCATCCCTTCATTAAATGTTCCAACTCTCCCCTTCCCAAGATGCTGCGCTGTGCATAAATTATTGTCGTGTCTATAAACTTGTCATAGAAAGTGGGTTTCAATCACCTAGGAAGTACACTGCATTTCTTGCATTTTTTCAGGCATTTGTCGTGAACAGTAAAAATGCTGAGCTCCCATATAATATAGATACTCCCTCCGTCCCGTAATAGAGGACCTTTTAGGATTAATTGTAGAAATCAAGATTTGTTTTAATATCATATACATTTAAATGATATATATCATTAATACAAAATATCACTTTTCATCTATTTATCCTTACATCTATACACTATCACAAATCAATTCAAATTTTTCACATCACATTCTCTCTTCTCACATCACTTTCAAATCTTTCACATCATGGGGGCAATTTAATATTTTATTTCATAAACTCATATCATCTCATAATATATCATCTACAGTAAAAAATCATCATATATCACTACATATTGACTAAGTGATCAGAACCTTCAAGTTCCGCAATCAAATGTCCTCGAACTATGAATTCTAATCACGGGTGTGTTTTTTTGAGTATTTTTCATCTAAATTTTTTAATTTTTATTTTTTTTTTCTTTCTCAATGTTTTCATAAATTTTCTATCTATCTTTATTTTACTTTTTATTTTAATTATTATAAAAATTAAAAATTAAATAAAAAATCATCCATCCAAAACATCTGATCATTTTAAATTCATCATCTAAAATAATGTGCGGATCAAAATTCAAATGTAACCCACTAGTGCAACCCATCAAAATTAGGGCTTGGCGGAATTGTGTCATCCATCATATATTTTAAAAATAATATCGATTTCACACCCCTACTCAAATTGGTGAAAGTAATCAAATAATAAAAATATAAAAATATTTTGAATTATTAATCTTTAAGAAAATAGCTTCAATTTTTTTTTCTTTTAAAGAAAACTAAAGAAACAACAATTAAAGAAGACGAATTTTTTTTT
>JAOWAN010052898.1:0-13351 GCA_028566635.1 Lobelia cardinalis
CGTGCCCTCGGGCACGGGCATTTTCTACGTCGTCCCCTCGGGCTCGGGCACGGACATTAAGTAGTATTAAAAATTTCAAAAATGTCATCCGTGCCCTCGGGCACGGGCATTAACTAGTTTTACTATAATGAATGCTCCTTTTTCCTACAGATTGGGATGAATATAGGAGTAATAAAAAGCCGGTCTGGCGTCCTCAGTCCGTCACGCAGATCAATCTCTTCAATCTTTTTTCTTCGTACCTAGTGCTCTCTCTGTCAACCGTATCATAAATTTTAATGACAACTTTATTCTTACTTTAATACTCCACTTATGGCTTAGTTAGTACTATGAGAAATTACCTTTTTCTTGATTACTAGTAATTCGTTGTAAGTTGTTCTCACTTTGCAATAAATAGCTTCTTAATTTTTTTCATTTGGAGCAACTAATAAGTCGTGTGTAGCCCGACCCAATTCACAATTTAGTGATAGGAGGAACCAATTCGTTCTGATTTAATTATTCATAATAACAACATGTTATAAATTTTTTATGTTATTTTTAGTATAATTAAAATAAAACGGAAAATATAGTATTTATTATTATTTATAGCTTCTATCCTTTTAAGAATAACAAATAATAAAATTCAATTATTTACCGATCAATATCATGAGATTACTATGGCACTCATATATTAGAATCAACTTTGATGGAAGAATCATAAATTTGAGTTGTCACAAAATTTATATAACAAATCAACATTTTATTATTAATATCAAAGGTTGAGAATCTAGTAATTAACATACTTATTTTCATGTAAATATTTGCTATAAATGAAGTAATTTTTTTAAAATTATTATAAGAATAATAAATGAATTATTAAGAATAATTTTTATATATTTTTGAAAAATAAGTAATTATTTTAAACTTATTCGGTTAAAGTACATTTACCTAATTAATTTTGGTAAAAGGTTATCAATTATTTTGAAATACATATATAACTATATCCTTAGTTAATTAATGTTTAGACTATAAAATGAATAATATTTATAATTAAAAAAATTATAAACAAACAATCAATTATATCAGTTGCTCAGAGAGGCGAAAAGAAAGAGGAGGAGGAGGGGAAAAAGGAAATGTGGGTAAAGTGGTAGCGAACATCCGCGTCCCATTCCACCACAAAAGGGAACAATGAAAATATCTCGATTCTCTGTCTCCGCTCTCTCTCTTCCTCCTCCTCTCCCGTTATCGTCAACGTGCTCGCTGCATATTCACCGGCAAATCTTTTTCCGTTGTCGCAAAATTCAGTGTTCTTCTTCAGCTGCTGGTTCGACAAAGAAGTCGTTTTCTACCCCCGAGGTTGTGGTTACCAGAGAGCGTGGCAAGAATGGCAAGCTCATCACTGCCCTGGTTTGTTTGTTTGTTTTTCCTTTTTATTTAATAATTTCCAGTTTTTTTGTTCCGGAATTTAAGTACATTTCTTTGCTCTGTTTGTCGTAGTAAAATTTCCGTTGTTTTGTTTTTACCGTGAAATTGACATTTTGGAACTGTTTTAATCTGTTCCACTCGTGCGTAGTCTATAGCTTATTGTTTGTGATGGTAACTCCTTGGATGTTAGGTGTTTGATCAAATGTGAATTTGGACAGGACACTTCAAAAATTACTCCATCTTTTATAGAAGTGTTTTGAGACTAGTAAGCAGAAAAAGACAAATGTGTTGTTAGGATTCATCCTCTCAATGAGAAGCAATGTATGTGGCGGATTTGGTGCATGAACCTTGAGCTACAATGTATTTGGTTGGTGAACATTAATCATGTGATACATTGTACTCGGTAAGAGACAATGAATCTGAATATTTTGAGTCATATCAAGGATCAATCTCCCAAGTATAAAAGGGGTTGAGATGGTCTTGGTCGAATACACCTTGAGAGAAGAAGTTCAGATATTGTGAAAAGTGCAATGTAGTCCCGTCAAGGGGGAGAGCAATAGAGAGGTGAGGGTATATAATTTCACTAAGTTTTGAGTGTGGATGTACAAAGGGCTTATCTGGGTAGTTAAGGGATCTTGTGTTGGTTATAAACACAAGGAAACTTTGTACTGTATTATTCTCAAATTAGTGAAGTTGGTGGCTCTCCGTGGAGGTAGGCTGGTAATTGGCCGAACCACGTAAATCTCTTATGTGTTCTTGTTTATTTCCGTCATTTGTTATATAGGCTTCTTTATCTCTGGCCAATAAGATGTCTCCTGAAGGAAGGACGCGTTGGTGTTCCGTGAAGGAAGGACACGCTGGTGTTCCGTGAAGGAAGGACGTCTTGATAGTCCTTTTGAGAGACTAAGGTTGGGGTGTATCTCGGAAGAACGAGATCAAAAGTGTTAGCAAAAGTTCGTGCCATTGTTGTGTTTCGCGCTCGGAGGCTTCCGCTGTGCACAACATGTGTTGCAATGCATATTTAGATGATATGATTGCAGAGTGAAAATTTGAGATTGAAATTTCTAGACCGACGAATGCATAGACATTCCTTAAAATCTATTTGTATACATAAATCGTAAAAATAGCTTCTATAGTAGAGAAAATGAGAGACAACCGTGTAAGATGGTTTGGTGATTACAATGTAGGCCCCTTAGTGCTACAGCCTACATGTATGAAGGAAGTGATGATAGTTTTTGGGTCCGATCATGAGTCTTGTATGCGGTGATATCGAGTGATATGAATATGAATATACTATGATATGGGTGATATGAGTTTATGAAGATAAAGACTAAATTGTCCCCATGATGTAAAAGGTTTGAATGTGATGAGAGAATTGAGGAAAGAGGAGAGAGAATGTGATGTTTGAATTGATTTGTGAGAGTGTATTGGTATAAGAGTAGGAGATGGAAAGTGTTTGATATTGATACGTGATATTGGATGATATTAGGGTTTGATATTTGAGATATGAGTGATATTGCCATATTGAGATATGTAAGACTCGTGATCGGAACCTTAGTCAAGCTAGGGGTAGGTGTGGGGGTGGTAGGGGTTAGGCCAAAGTTAACATGAACGTCAACCATATTGAAATACATGAAAGACTGTTTGTATGATGAATTGACCATCGTGTGGAATGACGTAAAGGATTCATGTAGGAGCGCCCAAGTGATTGAGATTAAGGCTTTGTTGTTGATGTTGTTGTATAATTGCATTGTGCGTTAATGATATCCTTTCTTATTGTGTGTTAAAAAGATCGTGTGTATGTATGGTTTTGCTTGAGAGTTTTCAATTTGAATGGCTTGCATAGTGTGCTGCAAAGTTTAACAGATTCCAAATCTCACCTCCGCGGAAGATTTCCAATGACAGAGTGACTGTCTTCTAATTTCTCCTTTGCTTATTCAATTACTAGTAATATAAAGCTAAGGTCCATTAAGGTGATGGATCGGTAATTAATTAGAAACATATCATTAATGTCATTCGGTTGCGGAGTATTCCCTATATTTGTCTCACATAGTCATAGATATCTGACTAAGCAAAATATTGCTATGCAGAACGCCTTACTGTTGCTTGACTGTAGTTTGATTCAGATGCATTTTTGTGTTCATTACAGGCCAAACATGGGGTTGACTGTTTGGAGCTTCCCCTTATTCAGCACATGCATTTGCCCGATTTGGATAGACTCTCTGACCTATTGAGCAGTAAGTTTTCCGCGTTTACAACTCCGCTGTATGGAGGTATACTTTTTTCAAAGATCATGTATCAGCATCTTGAAGCTGTCTTTCCTTTCATTTTCTGTCCGTGCAAGTTGACAGCATATAGAATTTGCATTTTTGATGTTTGATGTCATCTTCTCGGACATCTTGCACCTTTCCAGATCCATAATCTGGTGCTAGTATGTATTAACACTGTTTCTCAATCATGATCAAACATTAACTCTGTGTATATTGGGTTGTGGTTAACTGTTTCATATTCTAATTCATATCACGAAAGAGGATTGTGAGTAGTTGATATGGTACACCCATCAGCTATGATCTAGCTTGACTCTTTGAATCTCATGTTACTTCAAGTGTTTGAAGAAAATGTATTTTATGTCATGTGGGCGGACACTACTTTTGACACACAATAAGCAAATGACTACTGAAGTTTCTTCTGTTGACTTGAATTTGTTGAAATCTGAAGATATGATTGGTTAGAGATTTTTCTTTTTGAGGGGCTTTTGATCCTCTTTTTTCTTATGCCATATGGCAGCAAACACTACTTTTGATTGGATCATTATTACTTCTCCGGAGGCGGCTCTCGTTTTCATCGAGGCATGGAAGTAAGCACTGAACTTGCTTACTTAGTTTGCTCTGCACTCACTCACATACACACACACACACATATATATATATACACACACACACACACACGCACACACACATAAACATATCTGTGTTTTGTATATGTATTTAGATTGAACTCCATATATTCGTTGCGGCAAGCTCAAAGTATGTTAAAGTTAATGCTTGTATCCTTTATTGATATTTCTTTTATTTAGTAATGGTTTGCGTACTTTTTATTTAACTTATTGTGGTCCTTAGAGCTGCTGGAACTCCAAATGTCAAAGTTGGTGTTGTGGGAGCAGGAACGGCAAGCATATTTGATGTTCTTCCACAATCGTCAAAGCAATTCCTTGATGTCGCTTTTGCTCCATCTAAAGGTATCTCCTACATCTTGTGTATCCTTTCAAGCGAGAGTAACAGCACATATGTATATCATACAGTTGGAGTTTTTGTTTATTTCAAAGGTCATTTCATTCTGTCCCTTATGGTTTCCGGTAAACGGACAATTTAGGGAAATATTAACTTCCTTTTTAAACTTCACTTCAGCGACCGGCAAGATTTTGGCTTTAGAGCTTCCAAAGCAAGAGAATAGAAGATGCACTGTCTTGTATCCCGCTTCAGCAAAAGCTAGCAATGAAATCGGTAGGGGATATATTCAAGGATTTTAACTACCTCAAAGAATTCCTCCCTCCGTCTCGTTTATATTAGCCACATTTCCTTTGTTGGCCGGCTCAAAGATATTGTCCATTTCACAAAGTCATTGATAATTAATGTTCACAATCCTATTTGCCCCTATTTAACTTATGTATTTATATTATTAATCAATCATTAATCACAAAAGTAATTGAATGAATGGTATAAGGAGAAAACTAAAATATTTTGCATTGAAAGTTGATCTATTTAATGGGATTTTTAATCTTTGTGTTTTTGTCTTGTGGCCAATATAATTGAGACGCTGGGAGTACTTCTATTTTGCTCTTTACCTGTCTTATCTGTCATGAGTTGTAAAATTGTCGGGTTCAGTTTGCAAATTCTAGGCTGAGAAACTAATATAGATGCTAATATTTGTATAATATGTTGCAGTATTGTTTATTCACTTTAGAAACAAGGTATTTAAAAGATATTTGTTCTTTAAATGAATATAAGGGTGAAATACCCAAATCCCTCATGTGTAGATGTCAAGTTTGTTCTTGGTGTATGAGAATGCACCTTGATATACCAAAAGCATGCATTTATGACTCATGCTAATCCAGCTGTGTCAAATTGACAGCAAGTCACATGTGAGACAACATGTGCATGGGCCATAATGTTGTTAAAGTCTACTCCACTAGCTTGCTCGTGGAAGCATGTATTGCATCACCCTCTCTTAGAATGTCTTGAACACCAATGTACACCGGTTTTGGTGATGCTTCACACTCGAAACTTACCGAGGGAATACTATGAAATACTTCTTTTAGAGCGCAGCGAATCGAGAGGTAGATGCATCATCAATGTCAGTATATATTAGTCCTCAGGACGGTCTAACAGTAGCTGATGCAATAAGAGCTTCCACAACAACCTAGTGGAGTGGACTTTAATCAGTATTGAGGACTTCACCAGATCCTTGATTTCTAGCAATTTTTTTACTGGCAACTTTAGTAAGTGGGTAGTAGTAGTAGTTCTGGAAAGATGCAGTACGGACAAAGTTTTTGATCCTTTTGTATCCAAAGGCACTGTGTTGTCACTAGCAAAGCCTTTCTGCTGTTACATCTGAGAGAAGGCTGGAAGGCCCAAAATACAAATATCAGATTTAAAGTTGCAGTGATAAGGGAGAAGTTCATTTTGGTGTCCATACACTGGGCTGCCTTAGTTATGGAAATAGGGAGAATTCATTTTCTTCCAGATAGCATTTTTCCATGTTCAGTAACAGGTTAAGTCATCATAATTTTTGAAGTCATTGCATATATGAGGACATTGATTCTGTTTGCTTCTCTAAGACCGGAAACCAGATTCTAAAATGTCATGTCATAATATTGAGACTAAATCCCACATTGGATATAAACAAGCCTCACCTACATTTAATAAAGATCCTGGGCTATTCTCATTGTCAATTGGTTTTGAGATGAAATCCTAGACTTTAATATGATATCTAAATATTATGTGGGTACGTATTGGCCCTCTATTACAAAGTGCATATATATTGGCACAATAAAGCATGATCTCTCTCTGATAGCTTAAGCTTTAGATGAGTTGGTTACTTAACACGTAATTATACTACAAGTATTTCTGCCAAGTCTTAGACTGCTAAAGTTTAATTTGCATGCTAACTCTGCATGTGGTGCATCCTTGAGCATTATTGTATTGCAGTAAGTGTGATAATTTGTCTCTTCATAATAGTTGGAATTTTGATACGATATCTCAGTGTATATGTTTCAGAGGAAGGACTTACTAATCGGGGATTTGAGGTTACTAGACTGAATACCTATACCACGGTACCTATTTTGCTCTGATTATGTCTATTCGGCAACGTAGGTTCTTAGATTGTTTCTAATTTCCATGAAAGAGAGCTTCTCATTATAGATCTAGATTTTGGGGCCGAGTGTGAAATGGTTGTTACTTGTTATCACTATAGGATTGAATTGAGCATCAATTTTGCATGATTCTTAATTCAAGCGTATCTTCAAGCCAATCAGTAAAAACATTTATGACTTTTGTTGCTTGTATTGTTCTTAATGTAGTTATATAATATCATGATTGTACTTCTTATGTAGAAAAATTAATAATTGTGTCATTTTCCGCTTACATACATGTTAAACTTAGAAAAAACCTTTTTTGTTGGGAGTTGGTCTAGTGAAACAGAGCATAAATTTGTGCAGTGAAAATGTTTCTGATTTTATCTACGAATGTGATGCAAAACTTTTTATGGAATGCTTTGGCCTCACTTTTCCACTTCCATATTCCAAACTTGGTGGGAAGGTGTTATTAAGGTAAAGTGAAATGAGCTACCCGAGGGGTTGAGTTGTAGCAAGAGCATGTTAACAAGCCTAGAAGTTTTATTTTTAAAAAAATTTAAAGTTCATCAAAATAATGGTACCTTTCTCTGTAGGAAGACTTGGGCTAGTATCCCATGTTTTGAACAGGTTTTCTGAAATAAATGAGCAATGTTTGAAATTCACAGTCAACATGACTCGCTCAGTGCTCTACTTGTTCAGCTTATGTAAAGCTAAAAGAATCTGGACTTTTACTGTGCATGCCAGGAAGTTTGCATTTGGCATAGATTAAGGTGACACGAGGCCATATAAACTTATCTGGCATTTGAAACTTGTGTATTATTAGTACCGTCCCAAAATTATACTTCTTTCCTGGATCCATACTGGTAGCTCTGGCTTCAATTCATTTTCAGGAACCCGTCGGCGATGTTGACAGAATTGTTTTTGAGCAAGCACTCTCTGCTTCAGTTGTTGCTGTTGCATCGCCATCTGCAGTGCGGTAATGTGCATGTTTCATTTCTGATATCAGTTTTATCTGATGCTCTGTCCTTTGCCAACTTATGAACCGAGAGAAACTACTTATGGTCCTGTCAATTACAAGTCCATGAGAAAAGAATGTTTCAGAGGAGAGCATTCTATCCACCAGAACCAGTTGATGTTTGTCTAAATTTTATATGTAATGTTTGTTTGTTGATATGATGCCTAATATTACTAGAGCCTGAAGGTACTGGTTTTTTCTTTGTTAGGAAACAAGGTATGGTGAATGGGGTAGAAGTTCAAACTAATCAAGATGGAATTTGAAAATAAAATGTAATCCCTATATACTTAATAAAGCAGGGTTTTGAAATGGATTAGTTTCAACTTCTGCTTCATTTAGGCATCTAGAAGTTTCGTCCAGTTGGGGTTTTGTTAGAGCTGTTAAACGAAGTGAGCCAACTCGAGCTCAACTCGGTAAGGCTCGAACTCCAATGAGCTTGATGTTCGACTCGAGTCGAGATCGAACTCGATAAGTTAGCTTGTTTATTTTCTAGTGGATCATGTTGGACTCGTTTGTTCAATAAGAACTTGTTCGCACTTCACTGTTGACTCGAATTAAACTCGATTGTTCGATAAGAACCTGAAAGTGTAATTTTAAATTTTTAAAATTTAAAATTTGAATTTAAAATATATTTTAATTTTAGTATGTGTGTGTATATCCATATCTATATATCTATATATATATATATATATATATATATAGCGAGCAAGTCGAACTCGACTCATTTAGGCTCAAAATTGAATTGTTTTGGTTCAAACACGAGTCAGAACTTGAACTCAAGCTGCTCGCGAACAACTCGAACTCGAGTCGTGTTCAAACATGTCACTGAAGCTCAAACTTGAACTCGAAAAAAGCTCGAACTCGAATAATCATTTTCGAGCTCAAGCTCGATATGTCAAAACTCGACTCGAACTACTTGATTACAGCCCTAGGTTTTGTTGTCCGAGGGGTGGGGGTGGAGAGATCAAATAAAGGTGGTTAAGCAAATGCTGAAAGTAACTTACTGTTTGAAGTAACATTGTTATTTGCATGAAAATATTTATGAGGTAAAACCTTCTTCACAACATTAGTGGCCTACCTCTTTTCGCAATCCAAAGGCTCTTTCTTTTTTTTTTTTTGGGGGGGGGGGGGGTTGGGGGTGGGGGAGAAATTCGATGGGTGCTGCCCCCGCCTCACACCAGTTTTTTTTGCTCCTATTTATGCATTCTTCTTTTCAACTGCAACAGTGCTTGGGCTGCTCTTATATCAGAATCAGAGTCCTGGAATGGTTCTGTTGCATGTATTGGTGAAACGACTGCCTCAGCTGCCAAAAAGTTGGGATTGAGAAGTGTGTACCACCCAACTAACCCTGGTCTCCAAGGGTAATGTTTGCTCTTGAACTAAACTCGGAAACTGTACTTGTGCTAATGAACGTACTTGTATCACAACATCGAATTTACTTGACTATATCTAATTAGAGGGCTCACTAGATGACTCCAAATACTTACTATTTGCAGTTGGGTTGATAGCATTCTTGACGCTTTAAGAGTCCATAATCAGTATCAGAAGGTCTGAGTTTGCTTCCGGGAAATCCTGTCTTAGGCAGCCCTCTGTTGCAGCAATTTCATGTCTTTTTCCTAGTTTCGAGATGACAAATATGGTAAAATCTGCATGCGTATGTAAATTTCTAACAGCAGTCATAGGAAGCTTGCAAGCAGCATCAAAGCAGAGTATTTGTCTTTTCCCACTGCTCAGTTGATGAAGCTTTTGTCAAGTGAAGAGGCTGAATAAAGATGATTTTTAGGTCTTCAAGGTGTGCTTGACACATGTATATACACATTCTTCATGTTGTAACTCCCCCATTTTTTCATTCATTGTAATTTGTAACATAGATGTACCTACTCTCTAGTCAGTGCATTGCGCCATCCCTTGCTGAGACAATCAAGTATTGGACAAGTTGAAATGGAGAAGTTGGTTTCTTTTTTTCCCCTTTTATTAACCATAATTTTGGACAAGACTTTCTTGCTAAATCTTTTGGCTTACATAAGGCCATAGCAGCTGAAATTTGCAGAAGGCAGCAAGAAATGCTTATTCACTTCGCTTCAGCTATATATCATGCCAACTTTAAGTATTTTCTTTCTTCTTGTCCTTTAAATTGGGTGATCTTTATAGTCTAAGATGGAGAAGGAAGCTGGCCATCGATGAATGAGGAGAACAATGCGAGGGCAAGAGCTGGCTGGTAGCTGGGAACAAAATGCCCAGATCCTCTTACTGTAGCAAACGTCAAGTTTTGGTATCCAACTGCATATCCACTGCCCTGTTGCAGGGAACAATATAGAGCTAAAGCTTGGTGTTTTTATATAAGCAAATTGGATTGGGATTTTGGAACAACGTTATAGATATTTATTCACCTCTCCTTCAATGTTCCAAGGATACCAGGTGCTCTTCACTGATGTAACTAGTTTGTTTATTGAATACCTTGTTGACGTCACTGGGACCACTCTATCTGTGTCGCCACTGCAAGTAATGTGCACTTCATTAAGCACAAGTGAAGGTAAAAACACCATTGTAGCTCATTGTTTTGTTCTTATATTTGAAGTGCTAGAAATCTGAAATGAGTTTTGAATTTTGCTGTACCTGTATATCCAAACATTGATTCCAGTCTCCATCAATTCCTTAATAGTTGGCAACATGGTTAAAGGTTTATCTTTCCACATCTCCTATATCATTTCACTGCAGTTCGCCCATGGATAAGGTAGAGAGGTTACATTTGCATGAAGAGCTTTCTGAACTTGGGGCATATTGAGATAAGAGGTGATATAAACGCCAGAGCAGGGATCAAAAGGTAAACTCTGTTTGCAATTCCGTTTTAGTAAGTTAGTATGCTTTGATTCTTCTTAATCATTTACTCGACGAAAAAAAGTCAGGGAGGCTGTACTTACATTGTCAATGTTTGAGGAGCATTGGGGGTAGTATATGTTGTAAGCAAAGATATCGCTAATTGCTTCTCTTACTTGTTCCCTATACTCCAAGCACTTTGGGGATGGAGTATTGGGGGCAGAAAAATTGCAGCTTGATAGCAATCCCATGTATGTCTCATCTGAGATGAGGGCATGCGACCAAAGGTAGTCAGCTGACCCCTTCATATTCGATTCATAATTAACGTATGCATTCCCGATCTGGTACAAGGCATTATGAAGTACTTAGCTTTGTTTCTTTTGCTCTTGGGGAAAGTCTGGGTTAAGAGGTAAAGTTGGACTTACTGCAATTCCGTTGAGATTGATTGAGGTTTGGTTTGTATACTTGTTCATGTGTAGTATCATTTGAGCAAGCTGTGGCAGGTAGTGTCCTGCATAGCTCTCT
Source organism: Lobelia cardinalis (assembly GCA_028566635.1). NCBI lineage: Eukaryota > Viridiplantae > Streptophyta > Magnoliopsida > Asterales > Campanulaceae > Lobelia > Lobelia cardinalis. Next base: position 11,112 of record JAOWAN010052898.1, read on the forward strand.
CCAGCAATGTAGAAGTCCCTAGTCTTGTATTCAGGAAAATCTTTCCAGCCAATTTCTCAGGAAAGAGTACGAATCAATTGCAGTTGTGTTATCTCCACTTAGATCATAATCTGAGGTTGTGTTTGAATATGAAAATCCAACTCCAGCAGGAGACTCCACGAAGATGATATTGGCCTCTGCAAAATTATATGGGAAATTTTTTGCTCTTCTTGAAAATCAAATTCCGAAATAGTTAGTAATAGAAACAGAATATTGGAAGGATTCTGACATACCCACCATTATTCCATGCATATTGATTTCGGTAGAGTTTCTCCATCTTTGCTGACCCTGAATGGTCCTAATTCCATCATTGCTCCACCTCCAAGCGAAGAACAGCCAGGTCCTGTAAGCTCACAATGTTACTTTAGATTGTAGAATTGAGTTAAAAGTAGGGAGGGAAATAAGCTGACTTGGAGTCGAGTGCTAGCTAGGCTCTTCTGTAAGAGTTTGAATATGTATAGTTCAGTTTGTTGCTGGGCTGATCTTAAGTGATTCTCTAATCAGGTATGGTCCTGACTAACGTAGTTTGACTATTTAACAGTGTCTTGGTTCTCAAGTGTTCACGAGTTAAAAGGATATTAAACGTACCTCCATTGAGCCACAGAACCAGAGGTTTGGTGGAAGGGTTATGTGGAGACTCAACGAAGTAGTAGAACAACGCCCTCCCCTTGATTGGATCTACGGTAACGTATCCTGAATACTGATTGAATTCCACTCCACTAGGTTGCCCAGGCAAGCTCTGTATCATATCAGCTTCTTTTAGACCATCTTCAGGACCAATATACACTGGTATTGATGATGCATCTAACTCGAAATTTACCTTCTCCATTCAGAAGTTCATTTAATGATCTGAAACTTCTCCTGCGATAAGAATGTACAGATGCTATTGAACAAAGGATAGAGAAACAAAGGAATTGAAAAGCTTATGTTTATTTCGATTTTCGATTTTTGAGGATGAGATGAATGACGTTGATGCTATTTATAGTGGTTAAGATAGATTGTTGCCATATTCAGGCTATTAGCGATATGAATAATGTTTTTAGCTTTTGCTTTTGTTGTTGAGTTCCTTGTGGTTTAATAGGACAAGTTGGTACTTAGTTTTACATGGTTTCCGTACCTTGGTTTCCACAAAGGTTTGTCCTCGGAAGAATTGGCTTTCTTGTTTTTGTTGGTGAGTTGCTTGGGTTTTAGCTGAACCAGTTGCCTGTGGTGTTAATCTGGACATGGTTGTCATTCTGACAGAGTTGTAATAACGAGAATGGGGATATTTTTTTATTGGAGATCATCTCCTTCAAATTTCTCTTGATAATCCAATTTCCAAGCAACGGCTCCATGCCCACTCTTCCACATCTACCACTCTCCAACCGCTGGTCGAGGAAGCTATAAATACCGTCCAATATCAATCTTACCCAGGTTACCGACTAATATCTGTCGAAATACTTACACTATTGCATCAATATTACATTGTCTTCTCCACGAGAAATGCTTACACGCATTCACTGCATCAATATTGCACCTGTAAGCAATCTCCTTGAAGTTCTTTACATAACTCTAGTTGATTCTGCAGCTTACGAATACTTAGCTTTTCGTGCCGGAGCAATGTGAAAACTTTGCTTCTTATTTCAGGTGTTAATTGTTTTTTCAGGCTTAACATACACACAAGCGATTCTACATTTCTCTTGGAAGATAATCAGAGATCGTTAAATTCCATCGCGACGATCGTTAAATTCCCATACAATCAATCTCATTGAATTTCTAATTTGGTCACTGTTAAGTTATAGACATTTCAACATTTTCGTCTGAAATGAGGACCCAATAACATGCTGTTCATGCAAAGCGCTGCCGTACTGTTGGTAAATTTGGGCTCCGGTAGAAAGATTGGGCAATTGTTGGACCTCTTATTTGTTTAGAAAGTCTTGGGACTTGGGTAGAGCCCATTTCATGTTGTGCTCTTTACCGCCTTTAAATTTCTATAATCGCCTCTAATTTTGACAAAAATATCCTTATTATTTATCGCCCCAAATTTCTTACTTTGCCCCATATCATATAATTATTTTAATACCTTAATTTTAATACTGAGTTGATAATTATTATCCATAATCTCATAATTATATAATCAATTACTTTAAGGACTTTGTTTTAGATGAAAAGTTATGATTTCCAACTTTAAAATGAGTATATAATAATGAGACGAGAATGAA
>JAOWAN010052918.1:0-13350 GCA_028566635.1 Lobelia cardinalis
CTCTCTCTCTCTCTCTCTCTCTCTCTCTCTCTCTCTCTCTCTCTCTCTCTCTCTCTCTCTCTCACGCACGCACACACGCACAATCTCAAATTTATAATGTATTAGTCTTATTACAGGAAAAACTTCAAGCGATCCCTGAAGTCCAATGTTTGCTTCAACAAGCAGGAGTTCATGCAGCTTCTGTACGAAGCAAATATCACTCATGGTTTGAAATTTGCAAACTTTATTCATGCTCTCTTGAAATCTTCCTCCACTTCTTTGTTCGTGCATTCTTTGTTTGCAATCTGGTGTTTGTTAGGCTTAGATCCTCTCTCTTCTTCTTACCACTAATTCTTATCTGTATATCTTCCTGATCAAATAATTGGTTCTTGAAGGTCGGAGGCTTTTCAAATGTACGAACGTCGTGGTAAGTTCTCGATCGTTATTGTTACTACTTACTTTAATGGTGTGCTTGGTTGGGTGGGAAATCGGAGGCATGAAAAACGAGGAGGTTTGAGGAAAACGGACGGAAATAAAAACACTTCTTTTAATAAAATCTCCCCTCAAAAGTGGAGTGAAAAGGAGGGAGAATTGAGAAAGTGTGACCAACACTTTGAAAGAATTTTGAAAGGCTTTATACGTTTCATACCCTTCAAGTGAAATAGTAAAATATGTTTAAAGGGTATAATAGTAAAATATATTGAGATCAACTTTTCTTTCCTTTCTACATTTCAGACCAATTCTCATCACTATAATCACGACGAATTCTCTATAATGTATATATATGTATGATATATATACAGGGTTCAGAGTGCTCATGATACGTTATTTGTGAAATACCAATTTAATATTGCTTATGAATTTGTTTCCTTGACTGGCATATCAGCATCAATTAGTCTTCAATTTTTTTGTCAAATTCATCTTTCATCCTCTCTTGTACAATCACCAAGCTTTGCTTCTTCAATTTATTCTTCAACAGTTTAGCTTGCAGTCCATCAATCACATGCTTGGACATTTGAGTAAATTTTTTATCATACCACAAAATGGTTTGTCAAAAGATATATTTAATAATATTATAATACTTGTATTAATTATAATATAATATTATTATATAGTATTAATTATAAAATAATATTGTATAGGTGTAATGTTATATACAAATAAACAAAATGAAGGTATTATAGTCTTTAAAATGATATTTTTGTTAGAGATGTATGGATATTTCATTCCATTCCATGCGAACCAAACTATGCGCTGACCAGTTTCGTTCTATTACCATTACAATTCCTTAACCTTCATTTGACCATTATAATTCACACTAAGAGATTCCTTCACCTTCCTTCAACAAATTGTTTGGAAGTAACAATTTCATCATGAGGGAGACGATTGATAGAAGAGTCATCTTCCAATATATGATCTTTGCTTTTCAAGGCTGTGAAGAACCTGTTCACAGTTGAGGTAAGCTCATCGACTGAAGTTCTTAATTATTTTAAGTCATAGGGCACGTTTTTGTTTACAACATGTTGTTCTTCCATGAATTTTTCCAACTTTTTGTCGACATTCGCAGCATTCACCACGGTTGAAGATAGACAGGACGTGAAGAATGTAGACTGGTAATAGATAGGGAACTTAATTTGGGGTGTTCCTTTTCTAAATAGCTACAACAGATCTGAAAATAATAAAACAATAGGTCTGGTTTGATGTATGATAGTTTTGGGTCAGATTGGTGTAGAATGGATCTAGGTCGGAGTAGTTTCTAAAATGGATCTGGGTCGGGTTTGTGTAGTTGGTTTCTGGTCGGAGTTCTTAATGGAGGTACCGTCATCGCCAGTAGGTCGGCAACCTGGACTGGGCTTGAATGAAGGAGGTGAGGTTGCCGGGGCTAGATCTGGCGTGAGGGTGTTAAGGGAGGACTCTAGTGGTGAGGTTGTAGCACGGGGTAGAAAGAAAAGAGGGCTCTTTTGTAAGAAATAGAAAAGAAGAGGCTGGAGCTAAGAACGTGAAAACAACCGAAGGCATGAATTTCGACTCTAATATCAGATCATTGCGAAAGATTATAGAATTTTAGAAATAGAAGAAGGAAGACAAGAGAGAAGGGGATAGACTCATATCAAATAAAATATCAACTCTGAATAAGGTTATGGGATTACAACTCTTTTTATAGGCTAAAACTATTTTTTCTAATAATAAATTAAACCTATATCGGGTGCGGCATTTGTAAAAATTTAGGATCCTTGATACGGTTAAAAAGTATCTTAAACAAGGATACTGGTACCTGGATCCTTCATTTAAAAAGAATATAATATATTATATATATGAATCTTGTATTTTCTTTGAAAAAAATATAATAAATACATAGCTAATAGCTATACACTTTGAAAATAAAACTTTTAGTCAAGAGTTAGTATGAACCAATATATTCTTTGTTTAAGTTAAAGTAAGGACATAAGCGTCAAAATGGAAAAACATCGGGGCTAATATGTAATTTTTCGTATTTCTTTCTAAAATGGATGCCCTAATTTCAAATTGATTCGGCGGCGCGACACTCCTTTACTGTCTCATCTCTTTCGGCACCTCCTTCGGTCGGGCGACTTCATCTCCTTTATCTCATACTATTCCCCTCTCTCTTCCTTTTCATCGCGTTGCTCTCTCTTCTCTCTTTATTGCCTGCTCTCTTTCTTCTCTCTCCTGCCCTAGTCGTATCCACCCTCCCATCTGCCAGAATTGTACCCGCACCCGTCTGTGTCGACGCGGGTATATGCCCGAATTTGGAGGGTCCGGGTAACATAGAATTAAACTAATATGACTAGAAATAAAAAAGCATGTTATTATATAATTGGACTTTCCTAATTAATATGACTAGGAATAAGAGAACAAATTCATCCGTTTCGATTTAATAATAATTGTCCACTACCCATTTGCACAATATTTAAGAAAAGTAAATCTTGTGACATGTCATTATCAAATGAAAGTGGATCCAACTGGAATTTGTGGATATAAATCATTTGTCTCCTCTCAAATGGGAAAGTGAACAATTATTTCAAAAATTTCCAAAATAGAATAGTAGACAATTAAAACGAAATGGAGGGAGTATTAAATAAGAAGGCTTTCCTAGTTCATAAAGTAACTAAATTGATATTAAGAATAACATACCAAGGACACTTATTAACGGACCAAAAGCCTTGGGCCTCTGGATAGTTAACACTTGTCCTGCATCATCGCTACTATTATTATTTAGTCATTTTCAATTACTCTATGTTTATGTGTACAGAGAAGCGTTATTATACCCAAAAGGTTGAAGATATTGTTATGCCACATTACTCAACATCAGGCTGTAGATGGGATCTCTCCAAAAATCCAGAGCCAAAGCCAGAGCCAGGATGTTACGAATTTAAAGCTCCAGCAGACAAGGTATCGATAATCAAGTTCGTTATATTTCTTGAACATTTTTGACAGAAGTTGCGTGAACTCTCTTTGTATTGCTTGAAAATTTTCTATGGTATGCTCTCCTCACTTTTAATTGAAGAGAAAAACAGTAATGTGCCTACCCAAAATCGAGGGTTCAAAAACCTAGTGGCATTACATTAATCTGACGTACATATATCATTAACTCAAAGCAATACAAAATAGACATATCCGATCATAACACTATCAAACAAGAACACAAAAACTTAACAACATTACATACCTCAAGGTTGCAACTCAAATAGTATGTTTAGATATGGAGAATATCTCAACAATAATAAAAAATAGAATAAAAAATTTACAAGTCTTCAAGCTTAGCTAATCCAAGAGTTTGCAATTAAAGGAAAAAGAAGAAGCGAGCCAATAGTGATCGGTAAGTTCCATAGTTACTAAAGTCGCGCCTAGGCGCAGGGCGCAGTTTTTGTGCCTTGATCGGGCTAGGCGGGGCGCTGTTCATCTGGCGAGGGATTAGGCGCGCCTTTTGGCTAGGCGTGCTCCTTGTCTAATTGTGCCTAGGCTCCAGGCACACATAAAGGTTAAAACTACGTAGTTTTGCTTTGTTTAGGGTTATGCAAGTTAAATACCCAATTCAATACAGAAATAACACAGACTCCCCAGACGAAGGAAAGAAGAAAGAAGAACGAACAACCGCTCTGCGGCTCTTTAGGACACCCTTCGGCCACCATCGCCACCCTCAGGCGATCCTCCTCCACCGCCGATGAGCTCTGAACTTTTAGGTATGTTTTTTTTCTTTCGTTTCTGGTCTTCTCTTCTCTGCTGTCCTTTTCTCTGTTCTTCTTCCTTATTCTGCCCTTCTTCTTATTCTTGTTCTTCCCTTATTTTTTCTTTCTCTTCTCTTCTTTCTTATTCTACTCTTCTTGTTTTCTCTTTTTTGCTGTTCTTCTCTTCTCTTCTTCTTTCTTATTCTGTTCTTCTTTCTTATTATTGTTCTTCTCTTTTTCTGATTCTTTTATTCTTTTCTCTTCTTTTTTTCTTTCTCTGCTGTTCTTATTCTTGTTCTTCTCTTCTCCAATTCTTTCTTATTCTGCATTCTGCCTTTTTTTTCTCTTCTCTGTACTCTTATTTTTTCCTTTTGTTTTCTTTTCATTTCTTCTGAAACTGAAATAAAATGTTATTCTTGCAATTTTTTTTTCATGATCAAAATGTTATTGTTTGCTGGTCTTCTTCTTTTTTCTCCGTTCTTCTTGCAAAATGAGACCGAATTTAAAGAGACTGATGAAGCTTAGGTGGAAGAAGATAATGATGGTGTATTTGAAGATGAGGATTGATGTTAGAATCCTAGGATTGAGATTTATTGCCCTTTTGTTTGAGCTTTGACTTTTATTTATGCTTGTTTACTTGTTTAGACGTCATTTCGTGATTTGGTGCATGTTGTGAAGATCATTTTTTAATTTATGATTAATTGCTTATATTGATGTTGTCTATGACTATATTAATTTTTTAGTAAATTTTAAGCATTTTTTGTGGGCCTTGTCGCTCAGGCACGCCTAGGCTCTGCCCACACCTTTCGCGCCTTGGTTCGCCTTGCATCTTTAATAACTATGGTAAGTTCATACACGTTGAAGAAGAGGGGTAGAGGCTTATGTAGACGAAAGCATAGAACACATATTCCACGAGACCAAATTTCAAAATATGTATTTCATTTCAGAGTCCGCGAAAGAATGATCAAAGATAGACTTGAATTATTCTATGGTTACGCGATCATCCCTTACGAGTTAGTAATAATTAAACAAAGAGACACTATGATCAACTAGTGGTGAATAACCTAAGAAAACTAAGACCCCAAAGGGGTTATTAATGCAGAGCCCTCCAAGGGTATCAAACCTTCGGAAGTGTTTCCAGAATGGTTAAAATGGTACATCAGGATAACCTTCCTACAATAACGAGCAATGCTAAAATCAAAGTTGCTTGATAGGCTCAAGTTTCAAACTTAAATGCCAAAGTGTTAACGACCCCCAAAACATATGGTTATGAAGTCATCGTAAAAATTCAACCAGCAAAAGTACACAACATAGAGAATTTAGAAGGAATGTGGGATTTGGTTCTTTAGTCAACAAAATTTCACCGAATAAGAAATGATAGCTAACCATGGAAGCAAATGTTGATGAAATTATATTATTGGAATAAAAGAGGTATAATTCCTTACCTTAACTCCAAATATCACTCTTCTCGAATTAATTTGTCTACAAGCTGAATCGTCACAATCTTGGGCATAAGCCTATGCAATGGAATATAGGACTAAATACTACTCCCTCTGTCCTAGTAGAAGAGTTGCACAGACTATTTAAATAAACTCCCAACTTATTATTATTTTTGTTAGGACGTCGATCCTTAAGTGTAGTTTGGATTATAAATAATTATCTTGATCAGCGAAATGCAAATTCCGACTTGATCAAGATAAAATTAACTGTTGGAGCTATGGGGAACCATGAGTTAACTTATTGGATCAACCTATTAATGAACCAAAAGACTAAATCAAAGGTTATACGTACACCTTCAAAGAAAACTATCAGTTATCACAATCCTTGTGAGCCGTAGAAGAGAAGCTTTAAAGGTGATATGACAAATCAAAAACCTCAAAAGCTTATCATTCATCAGAGTTCTAAGAAAGAATAACTCTCTCAATCTAAGAGCTATCTCATTGTTGCTAAAGGCTCAATGTCATAACATGATAATAGATAAAGCATTCGTATATTAAAGAGTCAAATGGAGTGCATCTACAAAGTACAACGGTCTCTTATTCATAACTTAGAACAAATTTACCAAAGTGCATAATCATGAATATTCTATTCAAGAAGTTCAAAATGGTTCACACATGAATCATGTTAAGAAACAGCAAAGGACCAAAATGAAGTTTGAACTGAAGCACAAGTGGCAATGAATCCACAAGACAAAAGCCACAAGAAAGTTGTTGAAGAATCCACTACTAGAAGCAGTCCTCAAACCTGATCAATCGTGCTAAAAAGGTCCTTTTCAAGTCTTGATCTTCACCAAAATCTAAACCTATCATCACGCAGTTTGTCTGTGTAGAACTGTAGATAACATCAAGACTTTAACTCTCATTATGAGCAAACATCAATGAAGAAATATCCATACTCAAAAAAGCATAAATCAAGGATTCCAACTGGGAACCGAAGAAAATAGAAGTGAATCCATAACTTAGTACACCTTCAAAGAAAACTATCAGTTATCACAATCCTTGTGAGCCGTAGAAGAGAAGCTTTAAAGGTGATATGACAAATCAAAAACCTCAAAAGCTTATCATTCATCAGAGTTCTAAGAAAGAATAACTCTCTCAATCTAAGAGCTATCTCATTGTTGCTAAAGGCTCAATGTCATAACATGATAATAGATAAAGCATTCGTATATTAAAGAGTCAAATGGAGTGCATCTACAAAGTACAACGGTCTCTTATTCATAACTTAGAACAAATTTACCAAAGTGCATAATCATGAATATTCTATTCAAGAAGTTCAAAATGGTTCACACATGAATCATGTTAAGAAACAGCAAAGGACCAAAATGAAGTTTGAACTGAAGCACAAGTGGCAATGAATCCACAAGACAAAAGCCACAAGAAAGTTGTTGAAGAATCCACTACTAGAAGCAGTCCTCAAACCTGATCAATCGTGCTAAAAAGGTCCTTTTCAAGTCTTGATCTTCACCAAAATCTAAACCTATCATCACGCAGTTTGTCTGTGTAGAACTGTAGATAACATCAAGACTTTAACTCTCATTATGAGCAAACATCAATGAAGAAATATCCATACTCAAAAAAGCATAAATCAAGGGTTCCAACTGGGAACCGAAGAAAATAGAAGTGAATCCCTTCATATGAACAATGATTGATCAACCCGAGATATGATTATCGTCATGAAGGAGCATCAAGACTATACATGAGTCCTAATACAGACCAACACTTATGTTAAGTGTATGTTGCCTAGATTGTATTCTAAAGTTAAATTGTGATTTAATTCATAACTCAAATTTGGAATGAAGAATTTCACATGGATCCGACAAGGATTAAGGACTCCCACATGGACCTGGCACATGGAAGTAAAGACATCCAAACGGACATGTCACATGGAGTAAATGGCTCCCACATGGATCTAATGAGGAGCGCAAGTGGCAACAATTTTTTCGTTAGACCAATTAAAGGATAATGTTAAGTTAGAAAAATGATTCAATTAGGGGAATAGTAAATTTGACCACCAAACGACTAGGATTTTTAACCTACAAATATCTGCCTTTGTTGGAGATCAAACTCAAGATTTGCACGCAAGTGTTCAAGACAATCCCTATACATGCCCAAACGTTTGACCAACACATATACAGAGAATACTTCACAAATCTTAGCTTGGTTCAAAGTCATATCATAAGACTCAAGTATTTATCTTACTGGAATACTTGAGAATAGCTTCCAAACATACACAGAAGATTGTATAGCTTCCATTAATTTGGGTTAGAAGCATTTTAGGAAGCCCAACCACTATTTTCATATAGTGATTTCTCTTTTTCTTTTTTTGAGTTGTTAACACAATGTGGTGTTAGTCTAAGTTGTAAGTGACATAAATGTGTCATTTGAGTGCCATAACCACAGGAGGTAGTGTGCGAGGGAAACTATTTAGTTTCTAGTGCACTACAGTTTCCCTCGCACTCCTGAATTAGTGCCTGCACGTTCAAGAGCAACCGGTGCTAGAAGCTTTGGTAGCTTCTAAGTTGTAATTGTGATAAAGTGATTGAAATAAAATAAGCTTCCGGTGTTCAAGAGGAAGCACTTGACAAATCATTGTGTTCATTTATTTTCAGGAGATTTTATCCTTGCTCATTATGCCCTTGTCTTACTTCTTGCTTGTATGATTGATTCTAATCTTTATACCATATAACCGGCATCATCAACGGTGCTATTTGGTTGATCTCTCTATCAAAACTTTCGCTACATACTCAAAAGATTAATCAAGTACATTTCGTGCTCGAATCATCAAGTTAATTAACACATAAATGTTACTACTAATTATCTCTTATCTGAATGTATATAGGAAGTGGTGATCTTTCGGTTGGTATCCGAGCGGGATCTTAGGAATTTAAGACTTGGAATTAAGATTCCTCGGGAATTTCCCACTTTTATGTTCAAGATGTCTCTAGCAACAAGAAAAAATGTGAAAGTTATTCCTCACATTGATGACTGTGGATCTTTTGAGATATGTTTTTATAGACCAAGACATATGTGGATGAATAATGTTTGAATTTGGTTTGTTCCACAAGAGAAAGTAGAATTTCTATATGTGAGTTGATACAAATGGTGCCCCCATAGTTATTTAAGGCGCACTTGGACGCAAAAATTGTGCCCGAGGCCTAAGCGCAATGCGCATGGTAGGCGCGTGCTTGAGGAAGGAGGCTCACGAAAATGCTTTAAAATTACAAACAATATAATATAGTCATAATTAGTAACTAGTGAGTACCGACCAAAACCAAAAAATAAAAATTAGATAAAAAATTAGGCCGATGAACGATAAACATAAACGAAACCAAGAAGAGAAATGGGAGAGAGAGAGAGAGAACGGAGAAGGAAAGAAAGAACAACGAAACAATAACGAAAGAACAGAAGAGAAGGGTAGAACATATTTATTAATGGCGCGCCTACGCGAGCGCCTACGCACTAGGCTGAGGCGGACACATCATTTGGGCCTAGGTCCGTCTAGGTGCTAGTCCCAATTTTGACCTAAAAAAGGACTGCCGATTTTCCCTAGAGGTGGCTGAGAAAGAGTGGAGACAAAGAGAGTGAGGGGAAGGGAAAGAGAAAAGAAAGATGGAGAAAGTCATTAGAAGAGAGGAGAGGGTCATTTGCCTTGCGAGTTTGTAGGAGAGGGAGAATGGGCAGCAACGTCGCATCGATATGTATTTTGCTATCGATCTTCTTTGTCGGAATGAGATATTAGGTACTGAAAGTTTTAGTTTAACAAATTACCGCCCGATCTATGGATACTTTTTTAACATTTAAGCCCTTAAAATTTTTAATATCACAATTTTATTTCATTCATTATCTTTAAAATGTTATATATTTGGCCTTCTTACTTTTTTTTCTGTTCTTTTTCCATTCTTTGATCTTTCTTCTTTTATAATAGCTATTCAAGTTTTATTTATGCATAAAATTATAATTTATATCTATATATTTTTTTAAAATCTATAATTTCAATATAATAGCACATATTAATATATTTATATTTCAAAACATTTTTAGACTTCGTCACGAGCGCGTGCCCGCTTTGCACCTAGCCCCGGGAACTCCTTTTGCGCCTATGTGCGCCTTACACGTTTAGTAACTATGGGGTAGAAGAAGAGAAGAGAGAAGCATAAACGAAAGAAGAAGGGAAGAAGAAGAAATGGAAAAATAAATAAATATCTGTGTAGTTTAACCCTTAAAGCTTTGCCCAGAGATAAGGTGCAAAATAACAAGGCGCACACCTAGCAAAAAGGTGCACCTAAACCCTCGCCTCAACAACGCCCCGCCTAGCTCTCCCAAGGCGCTAACCTTGCGCCCGCGCGCGCCTCTAATAACAATTGGTGCCCCTACATATAAGATTGAGAAGGAGGAATGTTTATGAGAAACAACTAATCTCGGCTAACCAAAAAGTGAAGAATATACTCCTAAAGAGTGTAAATAATTCTCTTGCATATGAGATACAGAAAGTTACTTTGGTTAAACATGCTTCGAAACTTTCTAAAATCCAAATTCACTAAATACGGGTGATGTTAGACCCAAAAATTGCTACAAAAAATTGCTACAATTTGAAAAGACTACTTTGACAACTTCAAATTCAATCCCGGAGAAAAAGTCCGCAATGTCAAACCAAGGTTTGAGTAAACTCATTAAATCATTGGAAGAATGGGGGAAGAAGTACGCTGAAAGTGAATTTTGCTTGAAAATCTTTTCAAGTTTACTTCTCGAATATGAAAAATCAGCATTATTAATAAGGAAATGTGCTGAATGGAAAACTATGACGGTAGAGCATTATTTTGGAAAGTTTGAGGCATATGAACTCGAAGAGATGATTAGGATTCCCTCAAGCTCTCTAGCTAATCAGAATCTCTCCATTGTGCTACATGCCTCTGAAAATCCATCACACTCATGCCCGAGGCTCTATACTCAAGCACAAGTAAATCAATTGCAGAACTTATCACTTAAACCAACTGACACTACTGCATGAAAATTGTACTCTCAACGGGAGTTGTTACTGGACAGAACAATAAAGAACTACTGCACGAAAGTTGTACTCGAATAAGAAGATATAATGCCAGACCTAGAGTTGATACTGGACAAAACAATAAAGAACAACAATGAAAAGGATGCTACAACTATGGCAGATCTGATTACTTTGCTGCTGAGTGTCCCCACAAGCTAGAAAAGGAAAAGAAACCATACAATTCCAACCCTATAATCCATCCTAAAATCTGTCAATGTTGTGCATGTGAGAAGTCAAGAAATGACAGCAGGGATAAAGTAAGTGTAGCTGAATCTTTTAAGCTTGACGACAATGAATGGGGATACAACAATAATGAAGACTAGGCGTGATGAAGAGTAGGCTTCTGATGGTTGAAGATGAAGAAAAGGTCAATGAAGGGATGCGAGCTGCAGAGCGGCTGTCACATTTAGGAGACAACTCAACTGTATGAGTCAAAGGATACAGAGATCTACTTACCAAGTAGTGTTTACAAATGTAGCACTAGTTGAAGCCCTCAAGCATAATCTTATCTGCATCGGCCAAATTTATGATAATGGAGCAAATGTATTATATTCCATCAGTAGATGCTCCATAATGAACAAATTTGAAAATGCAATATACCCAGTATCAAGAAATCAGAGACTGCATGGATTTGACATTAAAGGGTAGATGTTTTCAATAAATCAGTGGCTGCATAGATAATGACATTAAAGGGTAGCACATCTGAATTTTAAAGGGATATCTAAGCTTGGATCTCTAGATTGTGTAAAAGGATTGCCAAAAATGTCTTTCAAGAAGGATATATCATGCAAAGTTTGTCAATATGTCAAACACAGGAAAGAATCATTCAAATCCAAAGCCACAACCACACTTGACACCACAAGACCCCTCCCCTAGAACTTCTTCATATGATCTATTTCGACCAATAAGAACCAGACATCTAGGTGGTAAAAGATGGTGATCGATGATTATACAAGATTCACATGGATCTTACTCATTACCTAAAAGAAAGGGGGGGGGGACCAGAAAGGGTAATTGAAGAGGCATAAAAGAAGAAAGAAGATCAAGGAAGAATAAGGGTTAACAAGAAAGAAGAAGAATAGAGTTTACTAAAGAAAGGGGAAATTGGAAATCTTAAGGTAGGAACAAGGGAGAAGAAGATCAATGTTTCCAGAAGTAGAGAAAAAGCTAAAAGCAAGGGATCTGAACGCATTATTGGAAAGGGAAGAAATTCATTCCTTATCTCAAAAATCCTTGCAATCGGAAGACTGAAGACATTGCTGTAGAAGGAATAAATGATAAATTATTTCTCGCAATGAAAGGTCTTGGTTATTGCTTGAATTGGTTGAATAACCATTTGTGTGTATTGTGCATAATTCATTGCGCATAATCCACTTATTCTTCAAAAAGGGGGAAATTGTTGAGACAATGTCCTTAAGTGTAATTTTGATGATGTAGTAAATTATCATCATCAGCAAAATGCAAATACACAATCAAGTAGAATAATAGCGAGGATAGTCCCATCAAAGTCTTGTCAAGACAAAGTTAACTATTTGAGCAAGGGGAAGCAAGAGTTATTAGAGGAACCAATGAACCCATCCATGTACACCTTCAAAGAAAGCTATTTCTTATCAAAATATTTGGAAGCCATAGAACATAAACTTTAAAGGTAATATGGCAAATGAGAAACCTTAAAAGTCTATCGTTCAGTGCAGTTCTTCGAGAGAATAACTTCGATAATCCTTATCTCATCAAGGTTGAAGGCTCAATGTCATAACATGATAAAAGATAAAGCACTCAAGCATTGAAGACTCAAATGCACAAAGATCTCTTATTCATAACAACTTAAAACAAGTCTACCAAAATGCATAATCATAACTCTTCTATTCAAGAAGTTCTAACTAGTTCATACATGAATCTTGGTAAGAAACAACAAAGAACCACCACAATGAAGGTTGAACTCGAGCACAAGCAAAGGGCCAATAAATCCACTAAACAAAAGCAAAGCTCTGAGAGAATCCACCGGCTAAATACTAGAAGCATGCCTCAATCAGCAGACTTCATCGAGCCTTCTGTCCGTGAAGATAACATTAAAACATCAATTGTTATCCCCAAATAAACATCAAAGACAATGAAGAAAACATCAAGGTCTCCACCTAATAACTGAACAGGAGTGAAGTCGTTCATGATCTATAGAGATCATAATAGTCCTCAGAAGAAAGGAGTAGCTAAGCCGGTTCATCAAAGAAGCCTACTCATGAAAGCAGTAGCTAAGCCGGTTCATCAAAGCGGACCAACAGTCAAGTCGAGTATATAGTGACCAACAGCCAAGTTTGATTAATAAGTATATTGGTGTGCTGAGATCATCACGTTAATTAGCACTTAACTAATCAAGTCGAGTATATAGTGACCATGAGCTAAGTTGGATTAATAAGTATATTGCTGTGCTGAGATCATCAAGTTAATTAACACTTAACTAATATTAACCTAGTGATTGAGCTGTTATCTCCTAGAGACCTGCCTATGTGAATATAGATAGGAAGGGGCGATCTTTTAATTCTCCGAGCTATAAATAGGCTAACACTACAACAACAACAACAACTAAGTCTTTATCCCAAACTAGTTGGGGTCGGCTAAGATGAACCATCGATAGTCCAAAAGT
>JAOWAN010052929.1:1572-26911 GCA_028566635.1 Lobelia cardinalis
GTTCTTTTGGTAGTTTTCATTTATGATTTCTTATAATGGTGGTTAAGTTCTATTGTTGTTTCATTTTCTTACTTTAGTTTGTAGGCATAGGTGATTAATATTTACTGTGACTAAATATCCTCTTTCTTGTAAATCACCTCATTTTACCAGAAATGGATTAGTATTAATTCTTCATTTTTATTATTTTTAGTGTGTTTTATAAATTCCTACAACTCAAATTGTACCTCAAGTTTTATATCTTGTTCATCATGAATGTTTGTTTCAATTTAATTTAATAACTGCAAGATATTTTTTGCATTGTTCTAACATAATTTTTATTTTTGGAGAAAGAAATTAATTTGGAAAAATTGTGCTGCTGCACATAACATTAAAAAGACTGACTGACAAGCACCAAAAACATTGGATACATCATAAGCAGTATTTTTCACCAAAAAGGGTAAATTTCTTTTAGCAAATAATATTAATTCTCTTTCAAATTCAATAATTCACACAAAAAAGAAAAATAACAATAATTTGTTTCCAAAAATGGCTTAAATTTGTAATAATCTTGAGGAAAATCCATACAAATAAATATTCCTCATGAATGACAAAAGAAAAAGAAAAGATTTTTAATTAAAACATTTTTGTTTGGTTAGAGGAGCAAGCTTGTAAATCAAGATTTTTTTGTCTCATTTAGTGTTTCATCTTCTATCCCACAGCTTTTAAAAACACGTATTTTACAGTTTAATTAGAGTTTTAAATTTTAAAATCATATTCTAAACGAATGAAATGAATTTTAAAAAAATAGAACATAAAATCAAACTCCAAATTTGGTCAATAATTTGTTTGTCATATTTTCTTCTCCACGTGGGAATTTTATTAGCTGCAAAATTAATAACTGCCCATTTGGAGCAGTTACCCTTAATCCATTATCTCTTCTTGCTACAAATTGGGAAAACAAAACCCCCAACTGTTTTCTTGATTGACACTTTCAACTTTGGTAATTTTTTTTTTTTTATCTATATTTACCGTGACTGTATATTCTTCATTGACTCGTTCAACATCCCTTTTTTTTTTTTTTTTTCCCTTTTAACTTCAGTCATGGAACTGACCCATCTACCCCAAACAAGGGTGGTTTTTGTAATAGGGAAAATATTTGATGGTTCTGAAGTAAAACAATTTTATAAAATTTTTGACCAACTAAATTATTTTTTTGGTGGAGGTGCCCGTTTAAACTCTTATTTTAAATTTTAAACGAGTGATAAAATATGTATCCTTGTAAAAAATTATGTAAACAGAAAATAAAATACCGTTTGAAATAGACAATATGAATTCCTTCTCAAATCATCCAAATTTATTGTTCCACAAGTTTGAGCCCATGTGAATGTAACACTTGCGAACAAAACCATTTTCTGAGAAACTTTTCCAACCATCTCTAAACAGACAGAGAAAGAAACACCTTCTATTCTATGGCCCCCTCCATTTCCAACTTGTTTCTTCTCTTCTGCTCCATAACCCCCCTCTTCTCTGACTCTATATTTGCTGATCATCACCACCACCACCAAGTCCTCGCCGCCGCCGCCACCGTGGTGGAAGACCTCAACAACTTGAAACCACCACCAGACTTCAACAAGACGATCACAAATAACTGTCTCAAGAATCCATCTCTCAGGTACTGCAACTACAGTACCAACCCTCACTTTCTGTCAGAAATCTTCAAGTTCACCATCGTCGCCAGCCACTTATGCAAAGAATCGAGGAACCCAAACTGCATCGAATCGTTCCCCAAAATAGACCTCAGAAGTCGCCCGAGGATCGCACCTCTTTACTTGTCATTCACTTTCTTTTGGAA
Source organism: Lobelia cardinalis (assembly GCA_028566635.1). Lineage (NCBI taxonomy): Eukaryota > Viridiplantae > Streptophyta > Magnoliopsida > Asterales > Campanulaceae > Lobelia > Lobelia cardinalis. Next base: position 3,404 of record JAOWAN010052929.1, read on the forward strand.
GTACTGCCCGCTAACCATCTTAGCAATTGATCTTTCGAACAATTCATTAAATGGAAACTTCCCGTCTGATGTTCTTTCCTGCTCTCAGATACATGCTCTTGATTTAAGCCTCAACGACTTTTCCGGGGATGTTCTCGTACAGAACTTGTCTCTGCTTACCAATCTTTCGTTCCTTAATCTTTCGTATAATCACTTCCACGAGAGCAAAATCTCGGATACCCAGTTCTTCAAACGCTTCAATGCTTCTAGTTTTCTCCACTCAGGTCTCCTCCCAGATCGCAGGAAGTTCAAGATCAAGGCTATAATACTACTGCTTGCTTTTCCACTCTTTGTTATCCTCATGGTTGTCTTCTTGGGTTGGCTATGCTTTTGGCGGCCGGATTTTCTTCCAAGAGTGTTTAAGAGAAGCCACAAGTTTACTCCATCAATGCTAAAAGCAGCCACAAAGGGGTTTTCAAAGAAAAGTTTAGTGGGAGCAAGCAATTCAGCAGACATTTATAAAGGAAACCTAAGAGATGGAAATGAAGTAAGAATTGAGATCTACCAAGGCAGCGTATCAAGAGAAAACCGGAACAAGTTTGTTAAAGAATCGAAGATTCTTGTTCAATTGTGCCACAAGAACTTGGTCCGAGTTTTGGGTTGGTGCGATGGTCGAAGAGTAAGGGCCTTAGTTACCGAATGGGTAGATGGGAAGAACATCGAAACGTGGTTATCCAGATCAGCTCCGGCGTGGAAATGTAGGCTGAAGACATTGATAGGGGTTGTACAAGGAATGTGTTATCTACTGGAGGAGTGGCCAGAAGTTAGCTATGACCTCAAAACAAATAGCATCCTGCTGTCTGACAATGGAGAACCCTTGATATCAAGATTTAGGGTTGAGCATCAAAACAGCACTCCCAGAAGTAAGTTCAATAATAATCTATCTGCCCATCAATCCTAACATGTTCTTCGTAGCAAAATGGTTTACATAATGCATAATTTGTGCTTGAAATTTCAGAAATTTACAAGTTCGGAGCATTGGTAATGGAGATCCTGGTTGACCAGAGATTTCATGAGGAGTTTAAGAGTGATGGAACCAGTTTAGTGGAGTGGGTGAGAGGAAATTACCCAGAGAATGTGGTCGCCCTGCTCGATGACAGAATGATTACAAGTAGGCATGTAATTGATCAAGTGACAGAAGTGATCGGTCTGGGTTTACTGTGCACTGATCCATCTAGCGAAAGACAGCCAAGTTTGCATGAAATCTGCAACATGCTTGCGAGAATTCACAGATCTTGTGGCAACATGGCGTCATCTCCTGATCACAAAAGACGGCATGGGGCAAGGGGAAGAGGACACCACCAGCACATGTGATTCGGATGAATTTGGCCGACCTACAGCATTCCGTGACATGTACAAGAATCACTTACATTGAAATGATCATCAATCCATGAACTCCGATGCAGTTGTATTAATTCTATTATGGTCTTATGTAGTATTCTCGTGTGCACGTGTCTTTTTGCATGGTAAAAAGTGTGAACATCTCATCGAGTAACTTCTTGTACGATACCCAATTGTTTCCCTACTCTTGGGGTGTGCTTACAGCTATGTGTGGAGGACATGGTATCTTTGTATTCTTATTCGCAGATATATATAATACAGACCCAACATAGAATCTGAATCCCCCGCACCCTCATGGAATACCCTAAGCTTTGCACGCACAGAATGGCTAGTCAGCCACCAACTACCCCCATGTTAGTCCGTCACCGGGGCACAAAAATGGCTGGCATAGTTATATACTAGGACTTCAAAAGTTTGCTCAAGCTGCTGCAAAAGTAGGATGTGCAGATAAGTCCATTACAGTCTCACCTATCTAGAATGCTTAATCTGCAAAAATATATCTTCACCACTAAACGTGAACAGCCCGAGATCAACCCAGCAGCTACCACTATGTAGTGCCTAAAGTTATTTCAGTCACCAGAAAGATGATCGGAATGAGGTTAAAATTTGAAACCAACAGATCACTTTTTCAGCTGTTTCATGTTCGCTCGGAATTCAAGTGTTGCGACCTCCTGCACTATGTGAAAGACGGTCATCTATGACAGTTGCGTTTCAGGGGATATATGTAAAGGTAAATGAAGCAATATACACGTGCTTTTCAAAAGTGAAACAAAATCACACACAGCAAGTAAATGCAAATCATTAATAAGAATGAAATATCTTCAAGGCTGAATAATTTATAGCAAATGCAAAACCGAGTCGCTTGATATTTCCAAAAATGATGAAAAGGCTAGCTCTAATGTCTATCAAGTTAGATGAGTTTGTATAATTCTATTTCAAGCACAAAAAATGAAGCTCATGTTACTGCAACATTCTGGAGTTGTCACCTGATGACACCAGGTCTATTTGCATGGCGTTTCTGTTTGGAACTAGATCTCTTTGGCATCTCAGTTGTCAATGCATACATCTTTACTGCGAACAATTCACTGGGAAATTCCTTCTGATCCTGATTTCAAATATGTCAAGTCTCTGAGAAAATCAAGAAATATAGTAATGAAAGAATGAAAAGGATGAATTACAGTTTGGTACCCCCGAAGTTTACCATGAGTTGCATTTGGGGGTCCAACATATCATAAGTGGCAATTCGGTACCCATGATAGTCATTTCGTTGTAACTCGGTGCTTTCCCATCCATCTTCTAACAAAATGGATGTAACTTGGGTCCATGGCCACACATGTGAGATTTTTAGGGGTAAAAAGGACTTTTAGTCAATTATCTATATGTTGGAGTTCTAAGGAATAAATAAATATTTTTTACTTCTCAAAAAGAAAAAATAAATAAATATTTTTATGAAATACAATGAAATGATATAAAATTTTGTACAATAAACTTTAAGTTATAACAGTTCTTATTTTAAATCTCTTTATTTTAAAATTTACCTCGCTCATTATTAGAAAATATGACCCCAAACCAATTCACCTTCCCCTCCTTTCTCAACTGCCGTCCCACTACCCAATTTCATGTCTACCCACCACTTGCCTCCTTCAACCTCAACCCAATGTCCACCACCATTATCACCGGATCGAATCAACATCGCTGTTGTTACAGTGGAGGAATTTCCGTAATCATAATAGAAAAATTCATAGGTTCTTTCCTTTTCTTCAAGAAAACCCAGATCTGAAACTCACAGGTTACAAAACAAGAAAATGAACCCTAGCAAGCTAAATTGAAAGAAATCAGGGATTAACAGAATAACTGTAATTGTGTGTTTAAGGGAAAGATTATGATCTCTTTCAAAAATGGACCTACATCCCGATTTAACCAACTCAAAAATCCCAAATCCAAAAATGACAAGGGAGATGGAATTTGTGTGTATCACATCGATACACACATCCGGCGACGGACCTGGAGAGGGGGCGGCTGTCCGGTGATGGATCTGAAGATGGGGGCATCTAGAAGGGGAGGATAAGCAGGCTGCAAGAGGGAGGCTTTGGAAAGGGAGGATGAAAGTTTAGGGTGAGCTTTATTTTTGTTTTGTTTTACCATAGGTGAGGGGAGGGGAGGAGATCGGCAGCCGGAAGAGTGAGGGTGGTGAGGAACTTGGGAGTACTGAATATTGTTTTGTTTTTCTTTTCTTAAATTATAAATTTTAAGGTTAAAGTCAATTTTTCCGGTTAAAATTTCTTCCTTTTTGCATATGGATCCAACTTTCATCCATTTTGTTAGAAAATAGATGAAAAAGCACCGAGCTGCAACAAAGTGACAACAACGAGCATCAGGTTGCCACTTTTGATATGTTGGATCCCACAATATGACTCGGTAAACTTTGGGATACTAAATTGCAATTCGTCTGAAAGAAGAAAACATATCAGACCAAGACAATCCAGTCTACAGTCCCTTTTTTACCAAACATAAATAACTTTTGGCACTGAACTAATTGTCGCACTGAAAGCAGCAACAAGAAGTTAATTTCACAATATTACACCTTACAGTGCTGCAAATGTGCTCTTTCTGCTCATTTCTCTGTTCCACCTTATGAAGTGGGAGGGTACGGTAAAGATTATACATTTATTTGGTCCCCGAATTTCAGGTTTTTCTTGGGGATAATGCACCCCTATGGTTTGGCAAATTCTCCTCGTACCACCCTCCACTCAATTTCGTGATAAATTAGCACATGCACGTACATAATAACAAGGCTTTCATTCTTTAAAGTTATAAAGTTTCTTTTGAGCAGAGAAGATGCTCGTGCCCAAGTCCGCCAAGTGACATGTTTTCAGTCAAGAAAACTTGTCATGAAAATTGTTTGAAAACATACATCAGTCCATAGTCATTCATCCTAAAGTGATATATTGACCTTTGTGCCAGAGCCTCCTAGCCCTAAGCCATGGAAGAAAGTTTAATGTGTAGCCTGGATCAACCACAATAGATGGGAGACGACACTGTTATGCTTTCGTATTTCAAAAGTGAAGAGAGCTATCCAACAACAAACAACAAACCTCAATCCCAATCACTTGGGGTCGGCGACATGAATCCTTTTCCGCCATTCCAGGCGATCCAATGCTAGGTCACCATAAAGATCACAGTCTTTCATGTCTTTCCGTATTGCCAATGTTCATGTTAACTATGGCCAACCCCTATTCCTAGCTTGATTTAAACAAATATCACCGCACTTCCTAACTAGAGCACTAAGGGATTTGATCATTACGAATCTTATCTTTTCTAGTTTTACCCCACATCAATGGATGTGCAACCATAAAATAGCTCGGAGACAGCTCCCAAACTTTCATCTCTCATTCTTCCAAGAAAAAATAATGTTAGAAATGTATATAGTATGTATTAGTCCCTTCGTAAGTGTGAGGCTTGAGCCAATATGTCTGTATTGGTACAAAGAATATACACCTACGCAATAATACCTATGAGTTTACTCATCTCTAACATTGACTTTATATCTCAATCACTTCTTCTCCAATTCCTTTCTTTCGTTATTGTTGATTTCATGGTATCAGAGCAGTGATAGTGATCTCTGATCAACAAAAAAGAAAGAAATCTAGATCTAGACATCTAACTTCATCCTCATGTCCAATTGACGACAGCCAATATACATACAAGAGGTAATAAAATATGGTGACTTCTAATCGAGAAGACAGTACTGGATGGAAATTTTGAGGATCGGGGTGTGGTCATAAGATTGAGGCGATACCACGAGACTACATCCATCAATAACTGGGCAGCGATGGGGCTTCACTCTCCGATAACTAGGCTACACACCAACTGGGGCCGCATGTGGTAAGTCAATTCATGTCAAATCCTACTCTTTCTCCCTTAAAATGCATTAATTTGTATTGTGAAATACTTGAAAGGGGCACCAAGTAGAGTATTTTGTATACCAATCGTGGCATACTCCATACTCAAGTAGAGGCTTTTTCTGATTTTGTATTGGCTGGCCGCCGAGTGATAGTAGATCAACTTCGGGCTGTTGAGTGTTTTGGTGTAAGTTTACGGAAAAGGATGAAACAAATTATAACGGCCAGATCGATGTAGAGTTTGGGTACCATGTTAAGGTTCGAATAACTTCACAGGCATGACCTCTGTACAGCGCATGTAGGATCAATCTAAAATGTGGGTATGACCAATCATAAACTCTCACTTCTCCTTTTTACCCCAAACTCCTCTTCTCTTCTCTTGATAGAATTGATGGGAGACGTCAGACAACTCCCCGCTTTTATATTCCAAGTAAAGAGATTTGTCCATTATTAAGAAATGAACTGGTACCTAATTGGTGATGAGATAGAATATCGGGAATGCATGAGCACTTTCTACCTACAAGGAGGCTGGGTTCAAGCAGTGGTCGGGAGTAGTAGCTGGTATGACAGCCAAGAACTGGGGGATAAGGAAACTTTTCTAAGACATGTATTAGTTCGTACTGGAGAAGACTCTGTGTGTGAACTGTCAACAATAAATACGAAAAGTCATTAAATACTTAAACTAGGACTTAAAAGACATGTAAACCTATACAATCCCTAGAAGAAGGTTTGGCAGCGAAAAAGAGTCTGTACAATACCATTGATTTGTAGACATACAACCCGCACTTGTTGAAGAGTTCCTTGAAGTACACATCTGACCTAGTAATGCTCTTATCTTCCTTATCCAACACAAATCCTAAAAAGCAAGCAATTGGAAACTCCATTAGTATTCATTTCTTCAAAACCCGACTTCAAATGTATATAAAACAAAACAACTCAATTACTATAGAATAAGACAAGACCCACAAAGGATGCAATTTCTCTTAAAGAGCTCATCATGCTTGCTTCTGTTTCCCACATTATTGTTTGTTCATAAGCTGGTCTCGAGAAGTACCTCAGTTAATTACTCCATATTTGAGCAGGGATGGAAGTGTTAAAGCATGAAATAAGCTGTGGACATCTCAAATAACTCTTTTAAGTTTTTTATGACTTGGAAAATGAACACCATAAATCAAGAAGTACATAAAAAAAATTCATTCCAGTGGGATTGAGTGAGCAAAAGCACCAAGATAAATGTTCAGACACCTGTTGCCTCTCTCATTGAAGTTATGCTCCAATCAATCAAACTTAACAAAGTGTCCTACAACACACTGCTAAATTTGTATGCTCCTACTTTTGTACCGAAACAAAGTAATTAAACCGAAATAATTAACTCCCCAGGAACTTGAAATGCAATATTTCTGAGACCAATGACAACAAAAAATGGGCATCATGTAGGAAAACTTAGAAGGCACGGACTAGACAAGTGAGATCAAGAATGGACATTGAAGTTGGAATATTTTACTATTTGTGCGCAGAGGTAGTTCAATTATGTTCTTAATCATCAATTGTCATGTAACTAATGCAATCAATATTTCTAGTTGAATTGTATACTCTAAGCTCGTGGGCTGCAGGATCACTTGAGAAGGTAAGCACCATATCCTCCTCCCCAATCCCCTCTCTGTGCTTCTTCACCCAACCATTCTCCGTGTTCTTGAAAACAAGGTTTCCAATCATATCACTCCTTCTACAGCTTTGCCAAACCTTCCCTAAAATCACCCTCATCAAACAATCTTTACTGGTTGTGATTGCCCGCAAAATGGTAAAGGAGGCTGCAACATTAAAAAATCACCATCAACGTGCCACCTTCATACACTCCTCGCATTTGCAACATGTTTAATACAGTTGCCTTCAATTATAGCAATCAAGTTCTTGCCGCCAGAAACCTAGGCATTCTCTTCATAAGGATGAAATTTCTCTATGCCCACAACAGTCACCATGCAACACCTTTTGCTATGCAATATATGTGTCTCATTTTTCCGACGCAAACTTCTGCTAATGGCCTTTTCTCTTCTTGGGCCACAAGTCACATACGAGAACATATTTGGGTTCCATTTCAGAGCCCTACCCCTATTTCTTACTCATATCCAGAAGAATGTCTAACGTTGAAGCGGGATCTTATGTTTAAAATGTAGACTCACCTAGGTTGCTTATTCCTTGGCCCAGATTTTGGATGAATAACCAGTCTACCTACAACAAGCCCATAGCGAACCAGCCGGCACATCTGAGATCCTTGATTCAAATAAAAATAACAATTTAACATATAAAAATGACCAACTGTTTTTCTCTATTCAGCTATTCCTATAGATATCTGATTTACATAGCTCTGACTCTGGAGATCCAAGCAATCACTAGAAAAAAGCTTCATCAATCAATGACATGGTAGCTTATATCTTGCACCTGAAGCTGTACATAATCCCCTAATCTATTTGAACAAATATTGCGAGACATGACGGTCGTAAGCTATGAGAGGATGACCAGGATATGCAACATGTTACTGTTGCCGGAGGCTTCTTTCATTCATCCATGAGCTAGAGTTCAAATTAATTCTCCCCCAAACTGACCTTTATTAGGACTTCCCATTTCCAGCCGCCAGCACTAAAGTGCAACTGTATCTTCCTCTTCATGAAACTCAAGTACAAGCTCACAGATGTTACAGACATATGCAATGCACCAGCAAGACCATCAATCTAATAGTTGATCTGTTGGGAAGCTTTATCGTGATACTTAAACGTTTAAGTTCACTAACATAAAAAGTGACAGCTTTGGCTCCTTGATTATTATAAATATTCAAAAAATGTAACAACAGCAGACAACCACAAATAAGCTAAGCATGAACCTATCCTCTTAAGAAAACTGCCCAACGTATTTTTAATGCACTGAATGCGTAGGAAATATATTTTCTGAAAGCAGGAACTGAGCCGAACTTGAGGCTATGCATTAAAAAGAGCAAGCAAAATAACAAGAAAAGTTTTCTGCAAATGGATAAATTATCAAGTTATGCGTAACAATTAAGCAAGTCGCGACATACCGGATCTTGCCGTATTTTCCTTCAGAACAAAAAATCCACCAGGTTTAAGGCCACCCTATGGAAACATCAACAGTTAGTAAAATGCAGCTTGGGAAATACTCCTCAGTATTAATATGGCTCGTTATATAAATGGCCTTTAAATGTTTCACAAGTTGATCAAGACATTGAGCTCCAATAATCAAACCGAGATGTAATTTTGGAATGATTTGGTCATTTCTTCTTTTTTCTTTTTTTTGAAAGAGTCATTTGACTCATTTCTTAAGATGAAGCAAGAGCATTAAGTTTTGATGTTTCCAAGAAAGGAACCATCCTTCATTCGTTTGTCATCATTTCGGACGTAACCAATACCATTAATGCTGCTATAATATTCAAGAGGGTGTACAAGTTATGCGGTAAATGACATACATAGAAAAGGTTCAGGCTCACATAAGATAAATGGTTTGAGTAAGGGTTAAGTTAATGAGTAACTCTAAGCAATTTGAGCTGAAATCTGCTAAAGTTGCTTTTCAGCATTAGGCGGACGTGTGATAAGTCGACCTTTATATATTTCGGGTTAAACATGTTTGCAAGCTTTTTAAGCTCGTTAAAAGAAGATTAAATTGAATTTCATATAAATTTACTTACTTCATAGGGATCTAAAGGTAAATAAATATATCAAGATATAGATATAAAACCCACCTGTCCAGAGAAAGAGAGATTCAGCAATATTTTTGGTTCTCTCCTACTCTCCCATCTCCCTTTCTTTCACATGTAGTCATGTCTCACAGTCTCAGGCTTTAGAACTTTAGAATGTGATTCTTAAAAGACAAAAAAAGGAGGCATATTCTCAGCCCGCGAAAGACGAAGAGATAATTCAGCGGCTGTGTCTGATCATCACTCCAACAACCCATCCTACTTTAGATCAGAGATTTTTAGATCCAAGATGTCAAGTGTTCTTTTTTCTCTTTCCGTTTCTCGTATCTGATGTTGAGAGTTTAATTTTCTTTTATCTGTCGCGGTTCATATTTTTAGGTCAGATTTTCATGGTAGGAATTCTAGATCTTGGGGTTTTTTGAATTTTTGTGTTTGATTAGTTTATTCAATTTTCTTCCTCATTTTATGTGGTTAGTTTGCAAATCTGTATGTATTCATTTGTATGGATGATTATTAGAAGGGATTCACATTGCAGATCTGGACTTTTTCACACTCATCTCTTACATATTTCTCATTGATTTCATTAGAATATGACACTCTTACACTTTGACGAGCCGAACTTGACTTGAGCTTTTCTAAAGATCGACCAAGCTGAACTCGAGCTGCAATGCAAAACTTCATCACAAATTTGAGTTGAACTCGAGTCCTGTCTAGTACCAAGCGAATCGAGCCCGAACAGCCCAAAGCTTGGCTCAGCTTGTTTGCAGGTCCCCCCCTAATACTACCTTAGCATCAAATCATCCATGAACTTTTGGGTAGCCTGATATGGGTCGTGTTTGACCCAAGATGTGATGCTTAGTAGGTCAGTGGGCAGCAACATAGCAGTCTTAGTTTTCGAGCCCAAGTGGTTAAAATGGTATCAGAGGGCAACCCCGACCAGAAGGCTTCCGGGCTCGCCTGGGGGTACGATACTGTGGACGTAAGGACATATAGCAATCATTTCTAGCTCCTGTAGAGTCAGTTGGGCTGCTTTCAGCCTTTTGTCTTTGCTTTTTCACTTCCGCTTCTTTTTTTCTTCCTATCGATAAGGTGGCTTTGAAGATGTTGCATTCATCTAAGCAGCCTCACAGTATTAAAGAAATCTTTCCAATCCTACTATTGCTAATGTAAGTAAATAAATAAAAATTAAGATATCTCCTTAACATATTGTTGTAACGTAATGCCTTTCTTTCTTTCTTTTTGTTCATGGCTTTTCACCACCACCACCCAATCCAAACTAACATATCTAATACAATAAAAGGGAACCTGGGAAATGGAGAAACTTCCAGCTTCAATAATGCATTAAAAACCATAATCCATCAAACAGAGAATCCAAAAATTAGTCAAGAATTGCAACAATTCAGCCCCCAAAAGAGCAAACATTTGTCCAAAAATTGCTCTAAGCATAGCAGGTAGAAACTCATATTTACATTTTCCTTCCCTCCCCCCCCCCCCAAAAAAAAAAACCCTCTGGAGCACGTCTTCGAAGGAAAGTTTTCTGGCTTTCCCTTTCTTTCCTCTCCCCCTAAAAGCATATAGAGACTGTCATTTTGAGCAAGAGCAAATTCTACAGAAGCTGGTTTCTACTTATATACGGACGGGAAAACAACTTGCTGATTAGTTTACCAAATGACATAATCCGTTAGATGCATTCTAATTGAAAAGACACATTCTCATAGGTTTAGATAGGGAAGAGAATATAATATCACAATACTGGACCGAAAATATATACTCTCTAAAGTATACCACCAATCGTAGATTACCCCCTAGAGCCGAATCTGTCCTAACCTACTCCCTAGGGTTTAAATTAATTTTTACCCTAGCAGGCCTAGCCCCATTTTCTGTTAAAAACTTAACGGCATAGGACCAAAATAAAAACTTGTCAGGGGTTATTATCATCCAATTAGGTCCATAAAAACTTTTAAGGGGGATAATTGTCCACCTAAACTAATTTCTCGGAGTATAATAATACCCCTGAAAATTCTCACGGACATAATTGGACAATAATAACGCTGAGAAATTTAAATTTTAGTCCTACTGCCATTAAGTTTCTAACAAAAAATTTGGCTATGGTGTTATGAAAATGAATTTAAACCCTAGGGAGCGGATTGGGATAGATTCGGCTCTAGGGGGTAATCTGGATCTGATTGTATAATTTAGGGGGTAATATATTTTAAGTCCCACAATACTTGATTAAGCTTTTGGTGAGTAGCGGAAAAGTATGCTCAGCATGTAAAGTAGTTAGTATCTCAACATTACTTTTAATGTTTGAGGGGATGATTACTTTACCTTAAGTCATCTTCATATTAATTCATTAAGAATACCAAAATAGCTTACCTTTGCTCTTTCGAAGAACGATATGAAGTCCTCATCTGCAAGATGCCCAATGCACCACTGAACCCATATAACATCATACCTATCTGCATCCGGGGTGAATTCCTAAAACAATATGAGAAATAATCATTAACTAAAATAACACCACATGAGAGAGAGAGAGAGAGAGAGAGAGAGAGAGAGAGAGAGAGAGAGAGAGAGAGAGAGAGAGCTTAATTGACAGATAAGAAATAGAAACATCACGACAAGAAGTGAAACCTGTTACTGAACCCGAAGCACCAAGAATAACTTTACCTATATTGTAAAAGGTTTAGTAACCACAATTTAATAGGAAAAGTTAACTCTCAAGTACATGACATAACACCATGACTACTCAACCACTAGAACATGTACATATGTTGGTTCATGCCAAAAAGACCATTTGTATCATACGCTCTTCATCCCAAAAGTGGTGGTATGCTTTAACTTCTCGCATATTAAGCAAATGATCAAAAAACCAATATCTTACTCAAAAAATCACGTCACTCTGTGACCATAATTTCAGCCGAGTTGATTTGATTTTTTATTCATCTACAATCTCATAGGGTATTAATGTTATTACACTAAGGAAAAATTTAGCACCTCATTCCTGGGCTAAACTAAAAGGAACGCATATATCTTCTCTTGAACTGTGGAAGTAACATTTATTAAGCTCTAGAAATTGAAAACCCTTGATTCTTGTGACAGATTCGGCTCTAGGACGGTATGAACGCTTCTCACCTTCAGTAAGTGGATGATACCATGTTGTTTTTGTCCGAGGGGATTGGTAGATTTAAGAATGTCACTATCCTTCAAGTCTTTGAGGTTGCGTCTGGTCTCAAGGTTAACTTGACGAAGAGCAGATTTGCTGGCATTAATGCGGAAGGATCCGTTTTGAGTTCATATGTCACTCTCGTGGGTTGTTATCTGAAGGAGTGTCCTTTCTCGCACATTGGCCTCCCCTTAGGAGGGAATCCTCGAGCTATTAGTTTTTGGGATCGGGTTATCGGTTAGGCGTCTAAGTGTTTAGATGGGTGGAACTTGGAAGGGTGCACATTTTTCGCTACGAGGAAGAGTCACCTTGGTAGAGTCATGTTTGTCTAGCATTTCCATCAATTATCTGTCTCTCTTTAAGTTACTTGTGGGGGTGGCTAAACGTTTAGATGGGATTACGCACCGGTTTTTGTGGTGTGGGTTCATTTGGAAGCCCAAGGTTCCGTTTAAGCACAAAGTCTTTGCTTGGCAGTGGTCCTTGATCAATTGAAGACCAGTGATTGGCGGCGATGGCCGCGTCCAGTGTCCGAGGACAACCATATCCCCAGGTATGCGTGTTATGTGTATGGGTGCAAGTGAGTCCCATGAGCAATTGTTTATGCATTGTCCTATGGCATGGCGTCTTTGGTATCTGTTGTTTGTAGTGTGAGGAGAGGTTTGCATTGTGCCACATTCTTTGCAGAATTTCCTCATGATTGGACATTTGGGTTTCGGTCGATCGAGGGATGCTTCATTGTTGTGGGGATGTGCTGTGTTCAATTTATTGTGGAATATTTGGATAGAGAGGAATTCTCAGACTATCAATGGTCCTGAATTACCTCGCTCGCTTTTGTGGAGAAGATTCCGTGCAGGCTTCCTTATGGGCTGGGGGTTTTGGAGCTTTCCACGTCTTATCCTTAGCAGATTTGTCTAGGGATTAGAGAGCTTGGCTTTTTTCCTTTTCTTAGCCTTTTTTGGCTTTAGGTGGATTTCTAGTTTGCCTTTTCTGAATTATCTTTTTCCTTTCTAATAATATTCTTCTTTTATTAAAAAAAGAAAAAGAAAACTAAAGTCCCCTACTTTGAAACCTCAAATAGCAGAGATAATCATAAGATACTAATCCCCCAACATATTGCTTTATTAATAAACCTGTCAGATGATGCTGCACCTTCTCTAAGAACATATATCTACAAAAGAAAAAATGAATACCACTAGAAGACTTCTAGAAACCCAAGATATACTCCTCTAATATCAAAAAGAAAAAAAACACACACACACACATATATATATATATATATATTGTTTGAGTTAACACTCTTTTAAAGAAGATCATAAGATAGAGTTACTTTGATATCAAATTTTCCATAACTATCCTTCTTATTTTAAGCACGTGTTCGGTTTTTAAAGAGCGATAAGAAAACTTAAAAGTCATACATTTAATGAGGAGATATTAGGACACAATCAGCGTCAATAGTTCTAAATTTATACTGGATGAGCATTTTCTGGACAAATACGAGAAGTAACCAAGACAGCCTTTTTGGACATATACTTAATAGCAAAGACACAATGAGCCATCTAGCAATAGACCATGACGAGCAACTTATTAATCTAACAATACCCTTACAATAAGACTCCATTATTGAATAACTCGACCTATCAAGGACTTAAATCAGTGCGTTCAACTCGAACAAAATAAGAAGCTTCTTATGCTCTTGAAGTTAATTTTCACTCATTTACTTGCTGCACTACCTTCTGTCACTGACACAATGAGAAGTTGATATCTGAACTTCGAACAAAATGGAGGAGCTGGTGTGTTGAAAAGAAAGTCCTCCCTTCTACATAGCATGAATCTAACACTTTCACAAATCACATGTACTCATAGTCCAATATTACTATTGAAAGAAACTATGATCATTGAATATAACACATCAAAATTGAACCTATTCAGCTTAGTGATGCTCTTACATGATGTAAAGACCAAAAGTAAGTTTCATACTACAAGGCTCAGTAAAATTTTATGTTACCTGAAGTGGAACAGAATAAAAATTGGCAGCCTTGTGCGTATCGGACACCATTAAATTTTCAGGAACCAAATTATTCCGAGCAGCCTCTAGGAAATGCGAGACGGGCTCAAGAAGGTCAACCTAGAAACAGACAATCCATTAGGTGAACCAACTGGAGATGAAATGAGCATATTAGGAAGGGAAAAAAGGCATATTAGGAGATTCAAATCTGAAGCAGGTTCAAGAAAGTGTCATGTGAAGGATTAGTAATCATTGTGTAACTGCAGTATTTGTTTCAATAGCAAAATGAGGATTCAGGTTGAAATTTCTTGCTTTACTAGGATGCTTCAGCTACTTAACTGTACTGGACCAGTTATATTTGCAGCAAATATGTGGATATAAAAGCTCCCACGGGACAAGTGGGAGAAGATCCCCAAATCCAGCTGAAAGTGCGTCTCTTACATTCTTTTTAAACTTTTATTACAATACTATACCTTGTGAATCAGTTCTATGGTAAATTTGTTCGTTAAATTGAAGCTACTGTTATGAACTCGCAGATGACCTGTTGGAAGTTTAACAAAAAACAGAGAAGAAAGGATGAAGAAAACATTTAGGGACCCGCAGGAGATTGACAACTAGGCAGATCCACTTTTTAATTTGATCACATGGAACCCTTCTCGAAAAGATTAAAATATCTATAAAAAAATCTCCATTTCTTAAGCTCATCCTTCTTGACATATTACAACAAATTCTGAATGTTTTTTGAGACTTCAAACTCTAGAAGAGTCTCTAGAACTTGTACCTACATCCAATCGTGCAGCTATACGTTGTAACCCTCCTCCTATAAATATCTTTACAAGGCCACAACAAGGAGGATTGTTCATTGGCCTTTTACAACCAACAAAAGATGATGTTCCGGCTCAGCAAGGATGAATAAAGGTCATTGGTATTGCTGATTTGTTCAATTTTGAGTTTGTAAGCCAGCTACTCTATGATGTATATATCGCAATAGAATTTTTTGATAGAAATGAAAATGATGAGCCAATAGAACAATAGTAACACAGATGAAGGTAATGGATAGAATGAGCTCAAAGATGGTGAGCATGCTTGTTATTAGAAGCCTTTCCAAGTCAAGAAGATAAAGCATTTTGCTACCTGATGTGCAAAGTCGCTCTTTAAGAAGACAACTTTAACAGGTTACTCGAAATGAAGAGAAAAAGTGCATATGTAACCTGCAAAAAGATTCATTATTTTCAATTATTTCTCTCTCTTACTTTATGATGATGTTATAGCAATACAACCACTTAAACGAAGCTTGCTATACATTGTTGAGCCCCTCTCCAGTGCCTCAAGTTATTAGATGAGTTGGCCAACTTAACAGAAAGTCACCAGCTTGCATTTGCTACCCACAGTATTGTGAGTGCATGTACTTTGCACCCAATTTGTTCTGTGATGACCCTGACGAGTCTTTGCTTGTTTCTCCATGTGTGAGAGACTCACACGTGAGGAAGTGTTAAGTTTGATATAAGTGGTTGCGCGCGGCTCTACAATCTTACGATTTTCAATGAGTTTGTACCATAAACGCATAGAAACGAGAGGTTACAAAACTAATACACAATTCTATGCTAAGCATTCAAAGCCCAATAGATATCTGGCTTGCAGGTAGTATATATAGCCTAAGAGAGAATACCTCATTGAAATACCGAATAAGAAGATTCTTGGTCACCCTCCCAATTCCAGAACCACAATCTGCAGTAATTTTAGGTACAAAGAGAACTTTCAGATTCCACATTGTGTTTCCTTCGACAAATGCAAAACTATCATCTGGAAAATCCTTTTGCGCCCATAGAGGTATTTGAACTTGCTATATGCGTATAGTAGTCGCTGAACGAGCATCAACACACAAAAGGATCTTACCGGACACAAAGGTGGCGTGCACCCTATAGAGGTAGGGCGCAGAATGAACAGAAAATCAGGAAAACAGATTTCAAATCAATCAATTACTTGGGGACGTTTTGTCAGGTGGTGTTGAAAAAACAGATATTGTCATGCAAAAAATATTCAAATCTAGGAACTTCTTTGAAGATAAATTAAAAGTGAAGATACTAGTACTTTGGTGCATCAGTTTCTTGGTAAGAATTGCTACTCTTAAATTCGTTTATAACTTCTAAACTTATGTCCCTTGCGCCTTGTCTAGAGGTGTATATTCACATGTTTCCTAACTTCAAATCTAGAAGTAAATCAAGGCAGTTCTATTTTCCCACAATGTGTTGCCTTATCTCAAATTTGAGGAAGTATCAACATCGCCTCCATGACAAATAATAATCCTAAGAGATTCATCAATCACATTAGCTTATCCATCCCGTCTTCCAAAAAGTTAACACTCAGAGTAGCTACATGACTCACAATAAGGTGTTCCCAGATACAGTGCGTTATTTCTTTATTTCATAGTTTAGGAAGTAGCAATATCACCTTCATGACAAAATTATAATCCTGAGATATTCATCAACATCTTCATCAGTTATCCCAACCTTAACACTCATAAACTGGTTACATAAATTCAATTGAGGGCAGGAATTCGACATAACCTCAAATGCTTAAGCCTACAACTCTGATCTAAAATATTAGAGCGAATGAAGTGAGGTCAGAAAATGTCAAAGTATATAAGGTGCGCCTTGCCCATGCCTTCAGCATGAAGCCTTGATGAGCCAAAGGCCACGGCGGAAGCCAACATCAATGTTTAAGAGCATCCATGTTGTTAGTTTAAAAACTGGAGCAGTTCACAGAAATTTTTCATTTTATTTTTGATAAAAGAAGATTTTTTTTTTTTTGAAAATAAATGGATAATACAAGAAAGGCAGACAAGAGATCCACCAAAAGCCCAAGCAGGTCAAAAAACTTTAAAAAAAAAAAGACATAAAAGAGTCTCAAACTAATGTAAGACAGCTCTCCAATCTCTAGATAAAACTGATAAAGAGAAACTTTGGAAAGCTCCAAAACTTCTAGCCCAAAGAGATGCATGAACATAAATTCTCTCCCATAAAAGCGAGAGGGTTAACTCACGACCTCTGAAAATCCGAGAGTTCCGCTCAATCCAGATGTTCCAAAGCACACTGAACTCCGCACAACCCCATAAACTGAAGCATCCCTACCTCGAGCGAAACCCATGTCCAATCAAACAAAAATCCTACGCATGCAGGGTACAATGCAACTCGCCTTGCGCTGTGAACAACATACACCAAAGATGCCACACCATGGGAAAATGCAAAAAAAGGTGCTCATGGGACGCACTCGCAGCCATACACATGACAAACACATCCGGGGAAATGGCTGTCTTCGGACGACGCCATTGCCTCCGATCATTTGTATTCAACCGGTTAAGAACCGCCGACCAGGCAAAGACTTTATAATTAAACGGACCCCCGGACTTCCGAATGAAATGATAAAGAGGAAACTCAATCTGAATATATGGTCCAAGATTTTGGTGAACGACTAGACAGAAAAAGAGCCAGACTGCTGGGGAATACAAATCCTACGATCAGGATGATCCGAAGGCTGAAATGACGTTAATTTGTTGAGCAGATTTACAACCAAAATGGAATCTCTATTATTAAGATTCCTTACAAAATGAAAATTCCATGATATTCGAGCCCCCTCCCGAACTATAAAATCTGAAATAGAGCCATTATGGACACTGCAAAGCGGAAACAAACGAGGGAAAGAATCCTACCCGGTCATCCTCCCAAAATCGAACCTGATCCGCCAAGCCAACATTGTAACGAATATGAGGATGAAAAAAATAAGAACAACTGTGAATGCACTTCCAAGGACAAGACTGCGTAAGTGACACATCAATTGATGTAACCCGACTGTTCTGAGGTGCACCGAATTTGCTCCGAACAAGCCTATGCCAAAGAGAATTAGGCTCCAAAAGGGAAATGCGATAGCGATTTACCAACAAGGGAAATATTCTTGAAAACAATGTTCTCGATCCTCAATCCCACCTCCTCCTTAGGCCTACAAACCTTCTCCCAAGCCACCAAATGGTCCTTACTATCTTCCCCGGCCCGGCCCCGCACCAAAGAAACGACACATAATCCCTCCTAAAAAGAGACAAATAATTGCTACGAATGCTCGACAAACATGACTTAATCAAAGTAACTCTCCCTCCTACCGAAAAATAATCTCCCTTCCACCCATCCAAACGCTTAGACACCTTAGCATTCATCGGATACCAAAACCTAGCCCCCCGAGGATTACCTCCTAACGGGAGAACGAGGTAAGAAAAAAGCCATGCTTCACAGAACAATCAACAAGATTAGCATAGGAACTTAAAACCAACCTTTCCACATTACTACCAGCCAAATCACACTCGGATAAGTTTACCTTTTAAGTCAAACCAACCTCAAAATTTTGAACGACGGTAAGAATGTTATTAAACCTACTAATCCCCTAGGACCAAAATAACATGGTGTCATATTAAAGATGAGAAACCCTCATGCCATCATTTCCAACCAAGCAACTTTATAAAAGACCCCTTTCCTCACTCCTCCAAAGAAGCTACTAAGAACATCAACCTCATCACTAGAATGAACAAAGAAGAGCAAGAGGATCTCCGTGCTGAAGACCTCTAGAAGCTCTAAACCACTCCTTGGGCTCCTCGTTAACCATGAAGGAAAGCGAAGCAGAAAAAAGACAACCCAAATCCATCTTCACCACCTAGGACTAAAACCTTACCTCTCCATAACTAAATCCAAGAGCCGCCAATTAACTCGATCATAAGCCTTCTCAAAATCCAATCAAAGGATTAACCTCTTCTCCCCTTCCGCCGACGATCATCAAGCAACTCATTAGCTACAAGTGCATAGTCAATCAAACCCCGACCCCAACGAAAGCACAATGAGCCTCAAAAATAGTACCATCCAATGTCTCCCCATGCCTACAAGAGAGAAACTTACTCATGATCTTATAGAGACTGGTAAATGACTAATCAGGCAAAAATCCTTAATCTCGAGGGATCAATCATTCTTAGGAATAAGAGTGATAAATTGGAATTAATGCTTTGACACACCACCCCTTTGGAAAAGAATTCTGAAATAAACAAATTTGTTTTCACAATATCCCAACAAAGTCAAGAACGCCATAGAATACTGAATACCCATCTGGACCCGGTGCCTTATCACCAGCTAGATCAGCCCCAGCACGCCACACTTCAACCTCCTCAAACAGCCTTTCTAACCAGCATGCTATCTCATCCAAAATAGGACTCGAATCTAAACCCTCAATCATCGGCTAATTAACATTGACCTCAAAGTATAAGCTCTTGTAAAAGCCTGAAATCTCTTTGGTAAAAATTCCCACATTCCTAACAATACAACCATCGCTCATCCCTATCTCCTTAATACACCCTCGTCAGTGCTTACGAGAAGCCACTATGAAACAATTTGGAATTATGATCCCCTTCCTTAGCCCATTTGAATTTGGCCTTCTGCCACCAGCTAGCATCTTCCTTCACCAAGATCTCCTCAAACTCCTATACATGTCTAGAGCACAAATCCATGTCATTATCCAAATACATCCTACTCTCTTGAATCCTATCAAAAGGGTCCACTTTCAAAAATTAATCTAAAATTTCATATTTTCTCAAATTTCTTCTTCTTGTTCAAAATATGACCTTTTCCTTGAACTGCTAGAAAAAAACATTATCACTCAAGTGAAATTTATTAAAAATATAAAGTAGTAAATACAAAATTAAAGCACCTCATATAACTAAATGCACTATTCATAAAATAAGTAAACCAACCAAAGTAAAGAGGCAGTAAGTACCAAGAGCAACCAAGTGGCGACTTCGGCCAGCCTCAGGAAACCGATCAGACAAGAGGGTGTTAAGAAACTTCTCACTGGCCTTAATATCAGGCTCATTCACACGTGCATATCCACCCAAAACTCCATCATTTGATGCCTCCACACCCTTCCGGTCAACATCAAAAACACAACTAAGCAGTCAATCATAGTACTTGTAGGGTTTAAGAAAGGGGTTTTACTAAAAAGTTTAAAAAAAAAAAAAAAGGACTTACTTGCCAATACCCGACACCTTTCTGGTACCATTCAGCCTTCTTCTGGAGATCACCCACCTCTTCTTTCCACATCTCCTCTGCGTTTTTAAATTCCCTGCCTTCCGAATCCAATCCCCGGGTCTCCATCTCGTTCAGGTTACTTCTACAATTGGTTCTGAGCCTGACAAGTACTGAAGTCTTGGGCGGTGTTGATGCTATTGTTAGAGGTGTGTGATGAAGAATGTGACGCTGACAACCATTAGGAATTGGGGGTAAATGGAAATGGAAAGTGGATACTTTTCCTTGGAGGCTGGACATATGACATCAGACGTGTTATTCTTCAAAATTATGAAAAGCCGGGGTTTAATCTTAAAAACTATGCGATATCAAAGCGGGGTTTTTAATGCATTTTAGGCCCTACAATTTTGAAAATGTTAAAAAGGGCTTTCTAGTCTGACTTAATGCATTTTAAATCCTAAATTGATTTTTTATTATAAAAAAGGTCATTTTGAACGATTTTCATGTAAAATGAACAGGAGTTGCCACACGTGTGTCTATGGTTGTATGTTATGTTTTTGCATACTTGTCTATATCTGCTCATTTTACTTTGTTTTGTTATGTGTTAATAGTGGTCCTACAATTGTTTGTTTTCTCTTTTATTTGTTGTAGGAAAGTCTGATCAATTTACAATTAAACTTAGTCATGATGGTAAAATTTTCAATTATGCAACTGTTGTTGAATAGATTCATGGTAAATTTACATGATTTGACTATTTTGACCCATAATTGATGTTTATGTTTGAGCTAAAGCAAGTTGTAAAAGAAGCTGGGGTGAATGTTGATAATTATGATTTGATGCATAGACTGTTTACTATGCCACCAGAAATAGGCCTTAGGATAATTGAAGATGGTGTCCAAGCTTTTTCATTCCTATTTCATTTAATCAACAACGCACAATCAAGAGTACCAATATATTCCAATAAAAAGCCTAACAGAGCACTTACTACTTGTTCCTACTCAATTTCAGAGTTTCCAAACAAGAAATACACCCATGAACAAATTAAAACAACCCAAAGCATCTTCTGTTTAAACCTCAAATTCTCGATTTCTTCATTCAGATCATTAATTACACTCTTCAACAATTCCTTAGGTGCTGGATCATACCATGCAAAATAACCGCAATCGTTTGGGCTCTGCGAATCCAAATTTGCAACCAAGTTAGTCTTTATACACGACTGAAGGAAAAAATTCAAAAAATTTCATACCTTCCACTTCTAACATTTAAGAAATCTTCTATGAGGATTGCGTGAGGTTGTTGAGGTATGCATCTCTAGTAAATTTTCGCACTAACAACAGTCGTTCATGTAGATGGAATTATTCGAGCCCTAATTCTTCTCTTCAATCGGACGAAATCGCAGGTATAGCATTAATAGCATGCAAATGAGCATTTTCCTTTCGGGAGCACATCTCGGTAAGGAAACTTATCTATTCATATCAGAAGGGATGCCCACTCGCTAGGGGAGGAGCTAATTCATATCATTTATTGGAGTTGTCATTCTCTGTACCTGCGAGCTAGTTCCCTAAGTCTTAGGTCACTAAAGAGAAACTCTCTTTACGAATGATTTGAACCCTAAACGGAATGATTTGGGATATCAATTTACGTCTTGAGGTTTAGGTAAAAGATAAATGACAAAAATGACCCTCCATTTATCACGTGAAACTCATCTGTGACAACTCTCATCCATTTCAAACAAAAACCGTTCAAAATGGTCATTTTCGCAATAAAAAATAAGTTTAGTACTTAAGATGCAATAAGTCAGATCTGAGGGTCCTTTTAACCTTTTTAAGAAAACTTTAAAACCTAAAATGCATTAAACCCTGTCGAAGATGACACATCTTACTAGTTCACTGGTTTGGCAATTCTCTTTTCAGTTTTCTTCTTAATTTTTTAAAAAATATATAAAATATAAAATTCTCAATTTTTGATTCATTTTAATCAATTTAGGGATAACTTCATAAATGCTCCCTAAATCTTGTCGTAATCTAAGGATTATTCCTGAATTCTGGGGATCAATAAAATTGAGATAACTTTCCAATTTTCGATCAAATCAAAACCTATGAACTTTTCAGACAGCAAGTCCGTTAAGGAGCACGAGACTTTCATGTGCCGTAAGAAGGAAGGGTAAAATTGAAATATATATTAAATCACAAATCTGAAAGATAACATAGTTTGTCCCTTTCATTGATGATGCAATGTTAACTCGATTCCTCGATTCTTTCATCAATCGAAGATTTCTGACTTGGATCAATCCATAAAAGAAATTACGAGCAATCGAAGTAGAAGTCCTCCGATATCTCCTTACTGCTTCATAGCCTTTAGGGTTTCAAACTTCAACATAATCTTATCCAATTTTTAGGGTTTCATATATACTTCTCCATGGTCGAAATTGCGCTTGTGGTGGTGCACCCTTGTTGAAAATGAGCAGGACAACAACAAATTCGAAAAGAAGGTTTTTCTCTTGTGCAATAGGAAGAGCAGTCGTTATACCGAGCGCTTAGGCACTCCTAGCAACGAGTGCCCATGAAGCAAGTATGTTACACTCTAAATTGGAGAGTGAATTGAGAGAAAATCATTTTTTTTTCATTCCACTAATTTAGGATCCAAATATGATATGATTAAACTATTCCATAATTTTAGGAATTTTCACATAAATTATCAAATTAATCGGATACAATTTTCGTTTAAAAAAACAATCTGAAATATTCTAAAAATAAAATTCATCGGTGAGTTCTTACATCAAACTAAATTGATTAAATATAATAATGTACATATATAATGCTTATAATGTACACAGAGATGAATTGTAATGTACATATAGATCGAAACTAATTAATATAAAATATTTGTAATATACATATTGATAACCAACAATGTACATATAGAATGCCTTTAATGTACATATAGAATCATTGCAATATACATAAAAATCAGAACTAATGAAGTACACCTATGTACATTGAGATAGACTAATATGTACATTCAGATAAACCACTATGTACATTGTAAATACATATTCAAAAATTTGAGTTCATCGGTGAGTTTTACATATAAAATTGAATTGGTAAAATACAATAATGTACATATAAAATGTAGGGAAAATGACATTTTAGGCCCCAATGTTTGACAACTTTGGCATTTTAGGCCCCCAGGTTCCAAAGTTGGTGATTTGGGCCCTGATGTTGTAAAGTTGCAGCAAACCAGGCCTTTTTGCAGCAAACCAGGCCCCAATATTTGACCACTTTGGCATTTTGGGCCCTCAA
>JAOWAN010052930.1:0-13349 GCA_028566635.1 Lobelia cardinalis
ACTAAGATACAACAGTTCGCATGTTTGTACGATATTTATGGTTTGTAGCTGATCATTTTCCTATATATATATATATAGTTCTACTTCACTAGGAACCTCCTTAAATGAGAACCGTAGGAACTCTTTTCATTCATTGGATTAGATTCAATTCAAATGTTGAGGTTAGATTCATATTTAAAGCGTTGGTGGCATAATTCGTAATTATCCAGAAAATATGGATAAACTCGTCAATTAGTATTTAATTAGGTATGAACACAATTATTTTTTTCCCCCTTAAACCTTAAATGCACATATCTCATTATTTATAACTCCAAATTAAGATATGTTTGCGAATTCTTATTCGTAATTAAATTTTCTTTAAAATAAGATTCATCATGAATATATTATATAAAAAATATAAAAAAGTCAAAGATGCAGTAGCAATATTCCTACTGAATCTTTGTTATAGTTATAGTCTGTAGTAGATGCAGTAGAAAGATTGTTACTGCTTCCTGTCGTATTTTGTGAAATTACACTGGATTCAGTACTTAAATTCGCACTGCATTCTGTTATATTTTATGAAATTGCACTGGATGCAGTAAGAATATAGCTACTTCATCCTATTATTTTTTGTGAAATTGCACCGGATGCAATAGCTATATGGCTACTGCATCCTGTTGTATGTTATGAATTGTACTTGGATGCAGTGCGAACTTTTACTACTGCATCATGTTATTTTTTTTATTAATTTGCATTGGATACAGAAGCAATGTTCTAATGCATATTTTTTTTTGACTTTTTTTATAAAATATATTCATGATTAATTTTATTTAAAAAAAAAAATTTAATTACGAACAAGAATATGCAATCGGATTTCAATTTGAAATTATAAATAATGATATATAAACATTTAAAAGAAATAATAAAAAAATAATTGTGTTCATACTTAATGCATTGACGTTATTACCCTTATTATTTAATAAATTATGTTAACACGTAAATTAATCTCAACCGTATTTTCTCTTTTAATCCAATGATCTATATTGGTTCCTACGGTTCTCACATTAATTATGTTCTCATTTGAGCACTCCCCTATATATATATATATATATATATGTATATACATAACATTGATTGTTTATTAGATTTGTTGTGTGGGCGGTGCCTAGTAAGAACATAGGCGTAATACACCCTTTACTTGTTAGGAATTTGGGGATAGTGGTTCACGTTTGGCGTAAAGATCCCCATTATCTGTTGATATGTGCTAGGTTTTTTATGTGTGGGCAGTGACTAGTATGAACATAGGTCTAATACGCTCTTTATTTGTTAGAAAATTTCGGACAGTGGCCCACGTTTGACGTAAAGATCCCTGGGTGGTGCTGGCTCTATATGTATGGCTAATCATGTACGCCCCCTTTATATGTTTCATGTACGCCCCCCCCCCCCCTTTATATGTTTCATGAATGTTGAGATATTATTGCTATGCATGTGAATATTTATTATATAAATATTTTCCATTTTATTTTTGTATTTTCGACAGGTTGAAATATTGAGGATATGTCAATGTTTATGGGATATGCTGCTCAAATTTGGTTAAAATAGGGGTTAAAATATTGAGGATATGTCATACTTGTGTATATCAGGTTTAAAATATAAATAATATGTCCATTTTTAGCGAAAATGTTTCCCAATTATTTTAAAAATAAGTTAGATGTATAATAAAAAGTTATTAATGCTATTTTTTTCTTTGTTTTTATAAAGACTGACCTATGCTGATCGGGTGGGTTCGACGGAGACGTTTCTCTTCCACGATGCATATATGATGACGAGGGTGTTGCTCATTTTGCCGATGAGGTTGCCCAATCTCAATAGGTACGT
The DNA here is from genome assembly GCA_028566635.1 of Lobelia cardinalis. Taxonomy (NCBI): domain Eukaryota; kingdom Viridiplantae; phylum Streptophyta; class Magnoliopsida; order Asterales; family Campanulaceae; genus Lobelia; species Lobelia cardinalis. The sequence goes on from JAOWAN010052930.1 coordinate 1,858, forward strand.
AAATTTTTGAAAAAAATTCTCAATTAAATTTGAGTTATACAAATTATTGTAAAATTAAATAACTAATATTGTATTTAACTTGTATATCAGGTTGGCTATAATGAGCTAGTCAGAGAGCGCTATAATCAGGAGGAGGGAGCAGGGAGCTCGTCACAGCCTCCACCCGATTTTGATAGCGATGCCTGGGTTGAGGTGCAGAGGACGAGGAGGAAGCAGAGGAAAAATCGGGTCTACGAGTTTGGGGAGATTGGCTCAGAGGTAGTTGGTCAATCTACCCGATTTCGTCTTTCCGATCATGGTCCCAGTTCGTCTAGGGGTATTTTAACTTCCGAAGCGATTGAGTCTATGGTTGATGAGAGAATTGCCACTCAGGTTGAGGCCATCAGAGCCGAGAAACGGGAGCAGCTGCGAAAAGTGCAAGCGGATCTGCAACAGATGAAGACTTCTATGGATCAGCTGATGAGGATGCAATCACAGCCGCCGCCTACCTACCAATCGCCTTTCGCCGCTTACTACCAGCCATATGGAATGCCTCCTCCATTTACGACGCTGATGCCCTACTATGTCTCAACCGATCATCTTCGAACTCAGGCTGCCACCTCCTCAGACACCCAGCCAGCAATGTTGTTCGCTCCTAACCTGACATCTGGAGAGTACTTCATTGATACACTACTTGGAATCCCCCCCATAAACATGTTTAATTGTTTATGTTTATTTTGGATACATTTTGTTTTGATATATTTTGTAATTATTTTTGTTAGTTAATAAATATTTTAATTTTAATAATTTTTCGTTATTTAATGTGTATGTAAATTAAAAATATTATATTTAAATAAAAATGAAAATTTAATTTTTAAAAAAAAATTAATTAATAGCGACGGAAAGTTCGTCGCTAAAATTGACCGAAAATTAAAGAAAATATTAATTAATAGCGACGAAAAGTGCGTCGCTATTTATTAATTAATTTATTTTTTGTTTAATTTATTTTTTCTTTAATTTACGTCGCTATTAATTAATTTTTAATTAATTAATTTTTTATTTTAATTTTGAATTAAAATTAGCGACGAAAATATCCGTTGCTATTTTTCCATGCAATTAGCGGCGGACGTTTCCGTCGCTAAATCCTTAAAATTAGCGAAGAAATTAGCTTCTGTCGCTAATAGCAACGAATGATTAGCGACGGAAGGCGACGAAGCCTTTCCGTCGCTATTTACAATTAGCGACGGTTTTTCGTAGCTTATTGCCGTAGCTATCTTGGTATTTTCTAGTAGTGGGAGGTAAATGTAGTTACTTTTTGTGCTCGACTATATACATACACAATTGCATAAAAAGCCAACATATTGTCAACTTAAACTTTGGATCAGATTTCCATACTTCTTACCCAGGCTTTCCAGCTGACTTTTTGAGGTGGCTGTGACAATTGGCTCGTTTTGGCTTCCGGTAGGGGTTCGTATGTATTGACTCCTTTATATGCATCTTCCTTTATCCGGTCAACATTGATTAGTTTTTCCAGGGTGATCATACAACTTATTGTTTAAGAAGCAAGCATGTAAGAACATGTGAAATTAAGCATCCTACTGTTGTTGAAGGTCTTTGTACCGCTAAATCATGTCAAAAAGGAGAAAAAAAAAAGAAATATGTATACTTGCCAAATTTATTTTTCTGAAGTACTCTACCATGCATTGATCAAATTCTACCGGAACTCAATTCAGTATGGCAGATATACTTAAATACCATTGTGATATGAATAAATCACTGTGTTTCTCTATACCCCTTTCTGTAGACATGCAAAGCAGGTGTAGGTCCCACTTAGCTCAATATAGGCTAGAAGGGGGTTGAATAGCATATTTAAAATTTTCTTCCTACAAACAGATAACTTAGAAAATTCTCACCCTTGATTTAATGGAGTTTTAGTGCAGCGGAAGACTAATAAATTTACTAAATAATGATTCTTCTTAGAAAGATGTTGAGAAAAGTTATGCTCAGTCGGATGCCTTATGTGAAAACAGAGGCATCTGATCCTGAAGTATTTGAGATAGCCAGACAGAAAGAAAGTAATCAAAACAGAAAGGAAATGCTGAAAGTAAAGCATACAAAATGTATAGAGGTTCACTAACTAACTGGCTAGTCCTCTACCAAGATGGTCAGACTTGAATTTGTGAGAGAGATCCACTATTTATCCTATCTATTACAATTGTCAGCAAACAGCAAACTTAGGCTGCAAGCCTTTACAAGAAAAACAAAGATAAACAGAACACTCTAAACAAAGAACAATACAAGCAGGTTGATCAGTGTTTTTGTGAGTGTGTGGAGCTAAGTGTATACTCTCACGTGTGTGTTTACAATTCACCAAATGGCTTCCTGGGATCTCCGTGAGGAATGCCTTCCTAAATGTTTGATGATTATAACAAAATACTACTAAGATTTGACCGGTAACAGTAGGGGTTGGATCTATAAATTTCCTATCTCTCAAAGTGATCCGAATGCAGAAGTATAAGAACTTAAGATTCAGATCTCCTTTTGGCAGAGTGTTGAATGCTGACTCGGTTTGTTATGCGTTCAGTACTATGTTTTGTCTCTTTTGATCTGTCCAACGTTGTAGCACAATCTTGTCTTCCATGATCTTTGTCCTGACTTTTCAGATGATGACAAGTGTCCTTGTAGCCGTTGTCCTTCAAGAAAATTTGAATTGAAACTTGGAGGCAACAAAAGGATGAACAAGAATTGCTCGTTGAAGATTCTGAGCGGAGCACTTTAGTCGGAACCCTTTACTGGAAGTCTTCTGAAGAACGGAAACCTTCATACTTGAAGTCTTCTGAAGAACGAAAATCTTCATAATTGAAGTCTTCCGACATATATCTTTAGCTTGTTAAATTATTGCTTTACCCTTGAGACAGTTTTGAACGGATACCTTCCTGTTACATAGCCATGGAAAAAATTTTTTGTAAGTACTAATTTGTTAAATGTCCATTTATATTGATAGGCTTGAATACGCGATAAATAAATATTTATAATAAAAATATTTTGAGGTAATTAATCAAATCTAAAAAGAATAAATCCTAACAATTTCCTCCTATTTGATTAATGCCATGGCATTTTTAATTACTGTAAAGCCATCTAAGGGAACTAACGCTAAGGGATTAGGCACATAATTATTCTAGTAATTATCCTAAGTGATAAAACATGTTTTAACGACCTATGACTATTCCTTTGTCTAAGTTGTTAAAACAAAAACCCTCTTATAAATCTTGAAACACACAAAACAGTTTATATAGGGAGCAGACACAAGTGTGAATGAAAATATAAGAAATAAGTTCCTTGTGTGTGCTGGTGTAGCAGAAAAATATGACAATTAAGTATGCTACAGTAATCCAGAAATCATCAAAAATTTAGACTGAGTTTGAGATAAGAAGTTGTCTGTGAAGACAAGGTTCTCTGATGGAAGTGGTCCGAGATGAAGTCATCTGACATGTCAATCTTCCAGCTTTCCTTTGCCTTTATCCTTTGGGTCTGAGGGACCAGGCAAGTCTTTTGGTTTGTCCTTGGGAGCTTCATCATCACCATCATCATTCAACCTTGAGGTTGTTCCTTTTTCCATCAGATGTCTTTGAAGTTCACTGGGCAGCTTCTTCTTTGTTTGTTTTAGTAGTCTGTTGAAGTTGAGCCCGTAGTCATCTTCAATGAAGAAGTTGTCATCAGAATCTTCAGAATCTGGCTCATACTCCTCGGAGGACTCAGAGGAAAGTTCAGCAATAGTCTTCTTAATATTTTTCCTCTTCCTCAGCTTCCTTAGCTTGGTCTTGGCCAGTTTCCTTTGTCTGTCTTTAAGCACTTGCAGACCCTCATCTTCCAGAGGACTTGTTCTGCTTGGAATTTCTGGCCATGACTCTGCTGGCAAGCCATTAAGATATGCACGAAAATAGTCATTCTACCTAATGATACTTCTGATGGCTGTAGCAGTAAATCTCTCCTCCTCCATGGCTTTAATCGCCACCTCCTCAGCAACAGCAGCCTCTGCCCTTAAGGATTCTGCCTTCGCAAGCTTAGACGTTAGGTTCTCCTCAAGACTCTTCCCTATCTGCAGCTTAACCACTTTGTCAATGGCATTGTTCACCCAGTGTTTGGTAGAACTCATCATCAATTCTACAGCAGCCAATAGCCTTTCGTTTGTCTCTTCCTGGCCCAACCTCAAAGTTTTTAGCGCCAACTTTGTACTGAGCTCAACTCTATTCATTTGATCAGAGAGCTCCTCCTGACATTGTAAGACCTCTCTGACCGTGGCAAGTGTAGTCTCATGTTGGTCCAGAATGGCAGACTCTATGTTAGGATAGGAGGGGCCAGCTGTATGAGGGAAGTAGTCTGGTAGAGGAGGACCAAAAGGAAAGGGATCTGTTGGAGGGGAGTCAGCAGATTGAGCAAGTGATCTGACAGGGGAGATAACTTTCATTTCAGAGTCAGAAGAGTCTAGGACATCCTCCATTATGATATCAGAGGGGTAGTAAGGGGTAAACAGAAGCGTGAAGGGCGACTGTTGAGTTAGGTAAAGGTTGAGAAGAAGAAATAAATGGAAGGCTTGGGAATGAATGAAATGGATGGCCAGAAGGTTTTGCTGGAGAAGATGTAGATAAGGTCCTCTAAGTAGAACCTCAGGGAGGAAAATGGTAGGGAAGGGGATGTGAGGGTGATGGAAGGGGAAAGGGATTCTGGGTAGGAACAGAAGCAAGTATGGAAGGTTTGGAAGGGTTATGCTTTGAATATTGTTAAGGTTAGGGGTGAGAAGGTCTTCTGGAGGAGAGGGTGCTGAAATGGTTCCCAAGAGACCTAGCTCATCATCAAACAGGAGGCTGTGAGCACAGGCAGGCATAACAGATTTAATCCAGTTAAGATTGTCCTCTGTCAGCAGCCTCCTAGGTTGAGCTTGGTCCAGAGCCTAGGCAAGGTCTCTGGCACCAATTTGGGATCTGAGGGGAGTGAGGTTTTGGGATGTGGAAGGAAGGGTGGTTTGGGGAGAAGGTGGGCCATATGGGATTTGGGTTAGGTCCACCAACAGTTAAGAGAGGGTAAGAGATAGGTCATCCACCATGTAGTTAGCCACATCAAGGGGCTGCTCCTCCTGTACTCCAGCATCAAAACCCAACTCCAAGTCAACCATCTCATCATCCAGAGGCTCAAAGGTTTTGCTAAGACAAACCCAGGTGCATGCTTCTCCTCTCCTCTCTGATCAAATGGTACCAAGTCCAAAGCTGGGACAACAGCCGCAACAGAGGACTCAGGCTGTGCCACCACTACAATTCCAGCAGTCTCTTAAGCTCTAGCAGACTGTGGGCTCACCAATCCAACCATACGTAAGGCTTCTTCTTTTGAAATGAGTCTAGAAGAACCTACAGCAACGTCCTCCTCAACACTGACAGAAGACTCCAAAACATTTTCTTCATCAGAGGCCTTAGCTGGGGCTACCTCTTCAGACACCTTTAAGCCACTAACACTCCTCTCTCCTCCACCATCTCTATCAACATCTCCATCATCATCAGACACATCAGTAAACTTCCCATCCACCTTATTATCATCAGCAGCATCCTTCTCTTCTTCAGCAATTTAAGCCAAGCCAGATGGCTCAGTAGAAGGCTTGGGCATACCAGAGGATTCTCTCATAGTGGCTGAGTCAACTTCCTCTATATCAGGGAGGCTTCTGAAATGAGACAAGTCCATACTGGGGCTGTGTATATCCACGGATTCAAGGCTTTCTTCTTCATCTTCAGGGAGAGTTGACTGAGCACCTTGGGCTACTATAAAGTCTAGTTCATCACTATCAGGTTCAGCTGCAGCAGACTTGGAAGGAGAGGCTTTATAATTGTCTACCTCAGACATGAGGGCATCTAATTCAGCATCTTGGATTTCTGGAATGGCCTTTCTGATATGTTCTCTGTTTGCATCCACTAGGTCACTTACTTTTAGCAGCTCAACTCCTGAAGGGACATCCGAAACAAAGATGGCACCATAGTCCTCCTTAAAATCAAATTCAGATACCTTAACTCCTGTGTAGAAAAGGTCATCTTTGCTCAATCTCCATTGGTTGGCCGTGCACCATCTGTTGATTTCCCTGTAGACCATAACATGTTGTCTTCTCCACCTACTTAAGGTAAAAGTGGTGTTCCATTATAGAGATTTACCCTTTAGATACTTGCCAAAACCAAAGAGGATATCAGACCTAGTCCAGTGTTCTGACTCAGGACAAATGATGTAATGGACCATAGAGGAATGCAAGAAGATATCTGATTACTAGGGGTAAGTGGTATATGGGATAAATGACATCAGGGTCAACTATGTTGGGACAGACCCAAGTAGCAGGTATGTTGGAGAAGTTGAAGTTAAAGGTTGGTTCTAGGTTCAAGACTTGTGAGGGGTCTTCAGATGATGGTATGGCTTTGGAACCTTTGCGAATATTATCATGGGAGAGAAAAAGTCTAGAGTTAGGCATGTTGGAAGTAGGGTTATTGGTGAACCTGAAGTCAGTGCGCATGATTGGTAGAAAGAATAAGGCGTCAACAGCTAACTCCTCTTCCTCAATCATTGGAGGTGGAATGGTGGGGGCAGTGAGCTTCTTCTTCTTATAGGTCTTCATAAGCTTCCTCTTCTTAGGAGAAGACCCATCTGGTGCCACAGCAGACTCCTCCCTTCTATCATTTTTTCACTTGGTTCTGACTTCTCTATCCTCTTCAGAGATCTCCGTACCAACTGCAAACTCCTCCCGAGTCCTTTGCCCTGTAATTCTCCTTTCATCTTTCTTCTGTTTTCTTTTTATTTTCTTGTCAATATGTTCAGGAGATTGAACTTCATCTGATTGAGTCCTTTCTTCTTCTTTAGCAGCCTGTGCAGGGGCCTCAGATGCCTCTGCCTCCTCTTCTTCTTGTGCCTCCTGGTTCAAAGGGTCTTGGCCAATCGGAGCTGGCAACTCAAGCAGACCTTGGGCCCTCATGAATAAGGCAACTGCATCCCTCAGAGATTTCTCAATAAAATCTTTATTTCTAGTGTGCTTTACCATTCCATCTTCTGGAGCAATCTGAATACTAGCATTCTCTCTCCACAGAACACTCAAAATCCTGACAAGCTTCATCTTTTTGGAGTTAGGCTTGGATTCATACTCCACCACAGAATCAAAAATCTGATCCAATAACTCCCTTGCCCAGTTGACTTTCTCATCCTCCATAATCAACATGGCTAACCTCATTTGTTCATTAGTGAACCTATCCTTGTTTCCAACTTTACACATTAGGATGGTTCCAACAATATCACTTATCATATAGATTGTCAGAGGGTAATCTTTCCTGAGGATATTTAAGGGGAGTTTAGCATTAGGTCTTTCAAATCACTCACTGTAAATTCTGGTCATGTCATCAATAGAGAGGTCAGCCTTGCTTCTACCTTCCTTACTCAAGGCAAAGGTGTTACCAACATTATCTACATCTAAAGTGATTCTCGTTCCCTTTATTTTAAAAGAAATAATTCTAATCCTCTTGTCCAATCTTGCATTCTCATAGAACTGCTTGGCCCAGTTATAGCTAAAGAAATTGAGTTGAAAATCACAGAAATAGAGTAGGCCATGCTTCTTCAGAAGATATGCGATAGCAGAACCCGTAGGGTCTCTGACGAATTCATCACAGTCCACTGTTTTCCCAGTTTCAAAGTTAGCACCAGCACCAGGGGCCATTTTCTGAAAATGGTTTTAATAGAATGGAAATATTAAGGCAGAAAAATGTTTTAAGTAAGCAAGTGTATTAGGAAATCTTAACAATGATATGACTGTAGACAAATAGGCAATTTTAAGATTAAGCAAAGTGGAAGAACAGGTGACTTGATGAATACAAATTTCTGATAGAATCCGTTTAGGGTTTCTGTCAACCTTATGGAATGATGACATGAAAATGCGAGCAAGTAGAGATAATGCAGTATACATGTAAGAGAGAGCACAGAATAATCATTTAAGCAAGAATCGGAGGGGTAGGGCACACATTGCTACAGTAACTTAATAACAATACAAGCAAAATATGAACAGATTACTTACATTACAGAAATTAAAGAGAGAATAAGAAGTACATACCAGAAATTTAGCGAGGATATGGAGAGAAATCGAGGTTTAATCGGACGAAAGAAATGGAACAATATGCTATGGAGGTTTTGGCTCGAAAGAGGGGTTTCTGCTCTTTTGAAAATGGAGATGATTAAAAAGAGTTAAGGATAAAAACGTGAAAAGGTTTTATTTGGGCATAAGCGCATTATAGAAAATCCCGAGGAGGGGGGGAAAGAAAAAGTAATATTAATTTAATGAAATAACGGCTGACACCACTAACGAGGTAGTGGGCCGTGCAATTATACAGAATGTTTGTCGTTTTCCTTCTCTTAGATTTTAACAAAAGGGCGCAGTTTTGACCCAAAATTTTCGGAGGACCCGTGGTTTAATGCCACGTGTCCAAAATGGTTTACATTTGGAAAGACGACTAGGGAACTAATTTAACATTACTTATGAGAAATAGAGATACAAACAGAAGACTCCGTATTCGGAGGCCTTGATTTCAGCTTGAATCGAAGGACTCTTGATTAGATGACTTGTGTTCATTCGGATGACTTGATTCATGTAAGCTAAAACAACACTAAACATACTCGTCAGTAGACTTTGTAAGAACTCTTCTTTTATGGTCAGCAAGATTCAAATAAAATAAAGATTTTCTTGTGAATTTAAGCATTCAAATCAATCATTTCAAGTTCACCTCTCAAGAAAGCAAACCTTGTTGAATCTAGGGCCTTTGTTAGGCTGTCTGCTAACTGCAACTTTGTTGAGATGTATTACAGCAGAATGTTCCCCTTTTCAACATGGTCTTTGAAAAAGTGATATCTGATATCTATGTGCTTGGTCTTGGAATGCATGACAGGGTTATGAGACACAGAAATAGCAGAAGTGTTGTCACAGTAGATGGGCGTTTGCAGAATTTGAATGTTGTAATCTTCTAGTTGTTGCTTAATCCACAGAATTTGGGCATAGCAACTTCCAGCATCTATGTACGCTTCTTCAGTAGTTGAAGTAGACACAGAGACTTGCTTTTTACATGCCCAAGACATCAATCTGTGGCCAAGAAAATGACAAGTACCACTGGTGCATTTCCTGTCTATAGTGCAGGCTGCAAAATCAACATCAGAGTACCCTACAAGATCAAAGTTAGTATGCCTAGGTTACCATAATCCTAAATTTGGAGTTCCCACAAGGAATCTGATAATTCTTTTAATAGCTTATAAGTGAGATTCCTTAGGATCAGACTGAAATCTTGCACACACATACACAACAAACATAATATCATGTCTACTGTCAGTAAGGTAGAGAAGTGATCCGATCATACCTCTGTAGAGTGTATGATTTATATTTTTACCTTTTTCATCTTTTGAGAGACTTCCACCAGTAGCCATAGGAATGCTAAATGGATTAGCATTTTCCAAATCGTACTTTTTGATGAGATCATTAGTGTACTTGGTTAGGTTGATGAAGATTCCATCAGGGAGTTGCTTGATTTGTAGTCCCAAAAACTAAGTCAGCTCACCCATCATAACATTTCAAACTTGCTTTTCATTAGTTTTTCAAACCTTTTGCACAAAGCCTCATTAGTAGAACCAAATATAATAGCATCAACATAAATCTGAACTAATAGTGAATTACCTTTGTGTTCCATAATGAAAAGTGTAGTGTCAATTTTACCTCTTCGAAAACCTTGTTCAATCAAGAATTTTAACAAAGTCTCATACAATGCTCTTAGAGCTTGTTTGAGTCCATACATTGCTTTCTTTAAGAAATAGACATGATCTGGATTCTTTGGATCCTCAAAGCCAGGTGGCTGTTCCACATAAACTTCTTTCTTAAGGTCTTCATTGAGAAAAGCACTCTTTACATCCATCTGAAATAGCTTGAAGTCTTTGTGGCTAGCATATGCAAGGAATAATCTGATGGCTTCAATTCTTACAACGGAGGCAAAGGATTCTTCAAAATCAATTCCCTTCTCCTGCAAGTAACCTTTAGCTACAATCCTAGATTTGTTGTTGGTTGTGATCCCAACTCCATCTTCCTTATTTCTGAAAATCCATCTGACATCGATGGCAGGCTTGTCCGGAGGCCTTGGTATTAGCTCCCAGACTTTACATCTTTCAAACTGTTCTAGCTCCTTTTGCATTGGAGTTACCCAATACGTATCCTTCAAGGCTTCTTCCATAGAGTTTGGAACAATCTGTGATACAAATGCACCTGCCGACATTCCTTCTTCTCACAGGGAACTTCTGCTCTGTCTTCCAGTAAAAGGGTCACCACCAATGATATTGGAAATTGGGTGGTCTCTTGATTCTCTTAGTCCTCTAGGCAGACCAGAGGTTGAGGCCATGGTTTCAGGTGGAGTGTTTTCAGGGCTAGTATTTTGGCTTGAAGAAGTTGAGGGTGTTGAGTTTTCAATTCTTAGTGTTTGTAGGGGTGGAGTGATGTCAGTCTGTAAGTATTCCGAGGTGAAGTGATCCGATGAGAGTTCTGAATTCTCAGCAGGAACTTCTTTCTGAGGAACATGTGAAGATTCATTGGCTAAAGTAGGATCATGACCTGCACAGTGCTCATCAAAGTCATTAGAATCAACATGAGCCTTTTCAGGCTGAAGTAGACTACTTTCATCAAATGTAACATGAACAAATTCTACTATAGTGTTAGTTCTTTTATTAAAGACTTTAAAATATTTATTGTGCTTTGTATAGCCAACAAAGATTCCTTCATCTGTTTTTTCATCAAATTTTCTTCTTCTAATCTGGCATGTATATAGTAAATAGAACTTGCAGCCAAATATCTAGAAGAAGAATACATTCGGAGGCCTTCCTCTCCAGAGCTCAAAAGGTGTCTTGTTGTGGAACTTGTTGATCAGACACCTATTTTGAGTGAAGCAAAATGTGTTGACTGCCTCTGCCCAGAAATACTTGGGCAATCCAGCTTTTGAAAGCATTGTGTTTCCAGCTTCCACAAGAGTTTTGTTTTTCCTCTCTACTACTCCATTCTGTTGAGGAGTTCTGGAGGCAGAGAAGTTGTGATCAATATCATGATCATCACAGAGAAGTTGTGATCAATATCATGATCATCACAGTATTGATCCACCTTGTGACTCATGAATTCACCTCCATTGTCAGATCTCACACTGACAATCTCAGTCTCTTTCATGGTTGATAGTTATCTGAATAGCTGTCCAATTATTTGGTATGTGTCATTCTCTGATTTTATGAACTCAACCCAAGTGTACCTAGAATAGTCATTAATAACTACAAGGCTGTATCTGGAGCCACCCAGACTGGAGGTTGGTATTGGTCCAAAAAGATCCATGTGCAATAATTGGAGTGTCCTAGTAGTGGAAAGGCATGGTTTTGATTTAAAAGAAGTTTTATGAGCTTTACTTAAAGCACATGCCTTACATTTTTCAATAGGATGA
>JAOWAN010052990.1:0-13336 GCA_028566635.1 Lobelia cardinalis
ACATGTATATTCTTTTGGTTCCTTTGAGCATGTAGCTCCGTACTCATGGCGTTGTGCCATTGTATCTCGACTTGTAGTTTGTGTACTTGTATATGTATGTATGTATGTCGGTAGATGATTATGGTTGTGATTAGCGATGTCAAGGAAACACTCTTAGCACTTAGCTTGGAGTGGTTTGTATATATGTATGTTATGTATTAGAAAAGAAAAGGAAAAAACCAAGGTACATGTGATATCGTATGCACTAGGGCTTGACAGGTAATCGCTTCCGCGCATCGTATGTTGTGTCATTGTTGCGTCACTCCCCGGGAAACGTGACGTCACGGGACTCGGGGCGCGACACGTATGCCTAGGCGCAGCCTAAATTTGCACCTGTAGAAGTACATATATATATATTATACATATACAATATAAATTAGGGCAAAATATTATATATATGGGAAGGGTTAATCTTATTTTAGACCTCAATGTCTTTGTGGGGTTTCGAAACAGATCCTCAAGTCTCAAAAGTTTTGAAATGGGGCCTAACGTTACATTTTTGTTTCGAAACGGTTTTTTTTTTTTTGTTTTTTGACGAATTCGTTAGAAATTTAACGAATTTTAACTCACGTGCAAAACACGTGATTTTTATAAGGATCTGGTTGTAATTTTGCACTCATAAAAAGTTAAGGGTTTAAATTGAAACTTTTTATTAAAAAAAACATAAAAACCCTAACCCCCCTCTTCCCTCCCATCTCATCTCTCACCCCCTCCCCCGCGTCACTCCCCCTTACCCCTCCGAACCCTCTCTTTCTCTGCTCCTCTCCCGTCTCTTCCCCCCTTCGACGACACCCATCTTCAACCCGCCACCATCCTTCCAACTCCCTCCAATTCACCATTCCTCCCGAATCCTACCCCACCACCACCCCTTTCCCTTCCTCCACTGGCATAACTCCATCTTAATTTGCCACCGCGCCTCCGCAGCCACCTCTCCCCATCATTCTCCTCTACCTCGAAGAAACTCGCCACCATTTCCTGCTCCGACCTAAAAACGTGCCTTCGCAGCCATCTCTCCCCAGCATTCTCGTTTTTCTTTTGATTTATTTGGGCTCTCTTATGTTTAAGAAAAGGTGCGGTGGTATTGGATTTAGGGAGGGAAGAAGATCGAGGTAGGGTGCGGCAGGGGCAAGGGCTGCAATAGGGGAGGGGTGGCAGGTGCAGTGGTGGTGCCGATAGTAATTTCGGGGTTTGGATGAATGGTTTGGGTGGTGGTGGCACAATAGGGGTGGTGGAGATAGTGGAATGCTGGTGGGTAGGTGTGGTGGTTTGCTGATGGTGAAGTGAGGGTGAGGTGGCGATTTAATTAAGGTAGAAATTAGGGTTAATTGAAGGTAATTTAATTAAGGTAAGAATTAGGGTTAATTGATGATAATTTAATTAAGGTAAGAATTAGGGCTAATTAATTAAGGTAAGAATAAGGGTTAATGTAATTAAGGTAAAAATTAGGGTTAATTAAGCTAAGAATTAGAGTTAATATAATTAAGGTAAGAATTAGGGTTAATTAAGGTAAGAATTATGGTTATTGTAAATAATTAATTAAGGAATTATTTAATGAGGTATTAATTAACTTTTAAAATTTATAATTAAATTTTAAATTTTATAATTAACTTTTAAAAATATTAATTAATTTTTAATTATAATTAATTTTTAACTTAGGTATTACATTTAATTATAATTAATCCTCATTAACATTTTATTTAATTTGAAAACAATATTAAGGTTTATTCTGATAAATTTCATTTTAAGCCCTGAACTTATATAGGTAAAATGACAGAAAAACCCTTTGAAAACTCACGTATTTTGCACGTGAGTTGAAATTCGTTAAGTTTTTAACGAATCCGTAAAAAAAAAAACTCTGTTTTGAAACAAAAATGTGACATTAGGGCCCATTTCGAAACTTTTAAGACCTGTGGATCTGTTTCGAAACCCCATGAAAACATTGGGGCCTAAAATGAGATTAACCCATATAGAAAATTATTTCACTATAAATCATTATTAGATATAAATTATAAGAATCAATTAGGACCATTGGATAAATAAATTCGAAGGTTCATTCACAATATTGGAAAAAACACCAGGTTGAGTCCAACTTATTTGGACCAAGTTATATAAGGTTTCCACTAGTCCTTTTGAATGGATTCAAATTGATATGTGTACTCTAATGTCGTGGCTATATCTTGAAAGGTTAATGACTATAAACATCAAAAAAGTAAATGTAAAAATTGATAATTAAAATAACTCTTTTAAGTGAGTTTTGTGAAATATTTTACATGAAATGAAAATAAGAATGCAAGGTAGTTTATATACATTCATCTTGATTGTAAGGGCATTACCTTACGGACATTCATATAGGGCTGTAAATGAATCTTAATTGGACGGATTAGCCTAAATCTATATTCGATTAACTTAATCCATGACGGATTCAAATTTTATCCAACTAACCGTCAGATTAGCCAAAAGCTAACCAAATCCAAATCCATTCGGAGTTGAATTTCAGATTAACGGACCGGATTAATCCATCTATAATATATATAATTTAAATATTTTATAAATTTTATGAAAATAATTATTTTAAATTCATCAATTTAACAAAATACAACTCCAAATAAATTTTATGGCTAAAGTTTTGAAATGAACTAAACTTAGAGAATACACTCCAAGAAAAAAATTTCTACTTATAAATATATTTAATAAAAGAATGACAGTCTACGCTTCTGATTCAGGTGACATTCTTCTTTTATATCTTCAGCGTTCAAATTCTGTAAAAAAATATATTTTTGATTAACATGATTTGTTGAATAGTAAAAAATATATTTATGTTAAAGTTCTAAAATAATGAAGATTATATTCACAACTTGATTATTTCAAAGTACAACATACTTTAACCTCCATCCAAATTGCAATTAGGCACGGCTAATTCTGTAACAAACAATTGATTAAAAAAATTTTAAAATTTTTTTATTTAAATATTATTTCAATTTTTATCTTTTTATAGTAATTAAATAATATATAATATATATAAATTATTTTATTATTAATTATAAACGGACGGATTCAGTTTAAACGGATGAATATTGGCCAAATCCATATCGAATTCATTTAGTTATCGGTTAATTGGTTAAATGGTTAGATAGTTAATCGAAAATTTTTACTCAATCCATATCCGCTTTAAGCGGACGGAGCTCCTAACAGATCGGATTAAAATCCGCTCCATTGACAGCCCTACATTCATGTTTTGTAAGAAAAAATCTAGATATACATGCTGCCGCCATCATCTTTGGATTAAAAGACACGGCTATGAATGAGTCTTCCCACATACAACTCTAATTCGAAATCTAACTCACCGTCGTCACCGAAGGACAATTTTGCTTTAAGAAAATCGTATGAAATTAGAGATCGTCTATACTTTTATTATTTTCGACTTTGATTTTTTTTAAATTAAATATATTATTTGTACTAACAGTGCTAATGGTGATATAGCTAATGGTGCGTTTGCATTGTCGATTTTTAGAATGAAATATGGAACTCAAGACAAGGATCTTACTCCCAAGACATATTAATGACTATACTAGCATAGATCTATAACTTCAAACCAATATAATTATGAAAGACTTCAAAGAAGTATGAATTTTATATCATATGAAGGATTACAATGAATCACCAAGCATATCTTTTTTAGATCTAAGCTACCTCATGGTACATAAAGAGTTTTACTACATATTATACAAAAGAAGGGAGAAGGAACACTAAATATATAAAAAGGACTACATAATCAAAGTTTACACTTGTACAAGGAAGAAAAATTCTACTGCATATATACTTGTAAAGAAAGGAGAGAATAGGAGTTATACTTACTTCCTTATCTCCTAAGAAATGGAATAAGGATGAAGACTTTAGTCCATTGTAGAGCCTAGGGCTTCTTTGGTGTTCACGTTGTGTTCTCCTTGTTTTGATTTCTCTTAAGAAAGAGAGATTTTGTGTTTGGTGATTTGCGTGTGTGTTTGTTGATTTGTGTTTGTTGGTTTGTGTTTGATGTTTGTGGGAGAAGAGCTCTAGATTGTGGATCTAAGGTTCATCCTTGAAGGAGAGTGTAGAGAGAGGGGAGTGATGATGGTTGGGAGGCTTGCTTGGAATGAGGCTCTTTTGCAAAATGAGAGAACTTAGAACTTAGGTTTTGGAACAAAATGTAGTGGGTATTTAAGCTTCAACTAAGGGTTAGGATTTGATTAGAAATTGAATTGGAGGGCCTAGATTAACCCTAGATACTATCTCTTAAAAGTTTCTTTGGGTTAAATGTCCAAAATACCCCTTTTGGCCCAAAACCCAGATGAAGAAAGAGGCACAAATACCACAACAGAAAGTCTGATCCGTTATGGCTCACAACTCTTTGCTCTGAGCTGTTACGGCTTACACTAGGCCGTTATGGCCTACGTTATGTTGTTTTAGCTATTTGTGCTTTTGGCCGAGATTCTTGTTCCTTTTTGGTACTTTCTTGTTCCCTAAGCAGCCTTTCTCACTTCTTTTGGTAGCCAAATATCCTTGCTTGGTCCCTAAGTCATGGCATGAAGTCAAAGTGGTCCATCATTTCCTTGTCACATGATTTTATATCTAAAAACATGGCCATTGTTATGTTATCTCAAGTACCATTAGACCATGTCATGTCCAAGTTATGCCTAGTAACATTGTGTAGTGTCCCTTGTCTAGTAAATCAAATACTAGGCAATTAAGCAATAATTAAGCATAGAATGAGGGTCCAACAATGTGGTGTCTATAGGATCGATCGTACTTAGTCCAAAAATGATTGTTTGTTCATATCGTCGACGGTACTCTATTGATATCTACGCGAGTATCGTCGCCGAAGGGTTCGTTGACACCCATTTTTGAATACTCTTTCCATGATCAAGTATTGCTTAATTGCCTAGGATTTGAGTCATTGCCTAAGGAAACATTTGGTACATATTATGTGCCATGGTCCATATGACACGTGTAATAACATATTAACAAGTGTCATTTTTTATAGGTACAAGTGGTGAAACTTGGATACAATTATTTTAAGGATAATTATTCTTATAGAATAAAATTTTGTGAAATAGAAAATTATTTTAAACACAATGAATCCTATTTCCTAAATTTCAAAAATAAATCATATCATTTATTTGAAATAACTTCGTCAATGAGATTTCATGCATCACACGAGTTTTGTGCTAGTTTTATGAAAAGATCTATTATATAAGAAATGTTTGGATTGGATGCATTGTAAAATTATCGATATTACTCTTGAACATGACGAATCTAGATCAATGATCTGTTCTAACAATGTCACATGTTGATCATTAATGATATTTTTCAAGATTGTATCGTCGTGAATATTAATGGTATCTCCAATGAATATATCAAGTTACGAGTTATGGATCTAACCATCATCATTACAGTCAAAGGATGTATAATAATGTGGCTTAGAACAACATTCCTAGAAGATTGTGTTGACAAATGAGTAATTCGAACTTAGCTCGAGTTAAATGGAGTTTGAACTCGATAATTTGTATTTGAAAAAAAATTCAAATAATTCAAAACTTTGAAAGAAAAATAATTTCTTTTATTTTTATTTTGTTTATTTTCTTTTAGTGTATATAAACATAAAAAAAAAATTGAAAACTCAGTTCGAACTCGACTCGAATTTAAATATTTGTGAACAACTCGCTAATTGTTGGTGAACACATTCCAACTATTTCAAACCACCCAAAATTGTTCAAACTCAAAGTCGATAAGAACTCGTTCGATACGGGGAAAGCTTGAGTTCAAGTTCGAACTTAGTATAATCGTTCGAATTCAACTTGTTTACAACCGGAGTTTCTAATAATACTTCATCTGTTGCTATATATAAGTGCTTACCGTTAATTTAATTGGGTCATTTTTTTTATAAAAAATGTGTCTTTTCTTAATTAGAGAATGAGACAAACAAACCTTATTTCTGTTAGAACCTCATTTCATGAGATTATATTTTGATGATAAGTTAAAATACTACTTTTAAGTTTATCTTAGTACTAATTTTTATTTTTCAACAGATTAATCCTGAAAGTCCATTATTTAGTCATGCCAAGAGTTAACTGTTGGTAATCCCATAATCAACAAGTTTAATCACTTAATGGACCCGTCTAATGTATCATTCACAACTAAGCTTGAAGACTTAATTGCAATCGAAGAAATTATAAGATCGATGAGTGAATTGATGCATTCATCAAAAATTTCCATGAAGACCTACATAATCGTTAGCTTTTGGGAACAAACTGCTAGCTCACGAAAGTTGACAAGATCACTTGAAGACATATATTTCATTACAAACAGATCAACGAAGGAGATCCTACAGCATTCAATAAGGTAAAACCGCAGTGATTGGGAGATCAGATCTTTAAGCCATAAGGATTGATTCATCAAGAAAGTCACATTTTTATTCAAAGGAATTGACAAGGCTATGTATTGCTTCAACAGTTGATTCATTCTTTCGAAATATGAGTAGCTATTGCAAATCAACAGCTAATTCAATACCCAAGCCTTATTTTTTAAGTCCTACATTCACCAAGATCAAAGTCTATCTTCCCGATCATTCAAGACAAAGGACTTGACCAGAGAAGACTTTCCAGTCTAAATAAATCAAAACAACATCCTTGAATCTTATAAAAAATTATTTCCAAATGACGGTAATATCCAGACATTTACGAGTCATACAATTCACCATGACTCTCTATCAAGAGTCACGAAGACATGAGGTTTCTAAATCAATCGCTAACCTGTGATTCACCGGTCATGAGTTCTCAAAGCCAATCAATGTATGACGAAAAAGTGTTACATATGGTTTAAAGAGATTCATTAAAGAAATCCTCAAGCATAAAAACGAAGTTGAAGTTTTACATCAACCAAATATGATTCTTCGAGCCAACAGCCAACCAAAGGCCATGTAAAGTACTATGAACAATACTTCTACAAATTCACAAAATGCAGCAAGGAATTTCAAGGAATGCCACGTAGACTGTTAGAATTTATTCTTTTTAGGTTTGGTTAGTTACAAAAATTATTTTTAAAATAATGTCTATTTATCACATTTATCATATCAATTTTATAATTAGACATGTTTTAATAAAATACTTGCAAACAATTTTTTTCTATGGCTTACTAACAGAAAGGTATCCGTTCATTTCTATATATTACAGGGAAAATAAGTAAATTTACATTTCAAGTGTTCTGTCAGAAGCCTTAGTACTCAAAGTGATTCAATTACTCATCAGAAGGCTTTCACGTTAAACGCTGCCGATGAAGATTTTTGTTAGAATCAACAATTCGATTTCACAAGATATTCAGACTTGTTCTTCAAAAATAAAATTTGAATTCCTTCTAGTAGATTTAACGTACACAAGGACACCTGTCAGCCAACGTATACTCCAGTACAACTCTAATCATTGTCGAATATTCTGGGAATCGAATTGACAATACAAAAGTATAAATTTTGTTACAGATTTCCAACAACTCGATACATTACCCAACACGTGTCCACTGAGCATAATGGAGAAGTCTTCTGATCACAAAGTTTGCCTATAGATAGAAAGCCCTCTCCTCACTTGAAGCTTTGATCTCTGATGCTGCTACTGCTACATTACCTTTGATTAAATCAAGTTCTTGAGTTTACATACTCTTGTGACTGATTTGATCTTTGAGTGCTTAAAAAATTAATAGAACTTAACCCTTTTATTACTGGGCCAAATTTATGTCTGTAGTATTTTCGTCATAATCACTAAACACTAGCACAGTATCCCACACTAAGATCCAAGGAGGTCGTTTAGTGATATTGTAAGCACACACGAGTGTAGACATTTAACTGCATACACTCACAAAATATCGATCAACGAGTCTGACTTGAGATTTTAGAGTGTTCCGTTTTATTTTTCTTTATTGTTTTAAAGGATTGAGCACCATGTTTGCTCGAATCTGACACTTGTAATAGACTAGAAAAATATAGTGGATCTTACTCACAAATCCAAGTCTGACCATCTTGGTAGAGGACTCGCCAATTAATCAGTGAACCTCTGTAAATTATGTGTTCGTGTTTCATGATATTGCTTACTGTTTTTTGATTTACTTTATTATTTTTCTGGTTATCTCTAGGCCCAACAGATTCTGTTTTACAAAGGTTTTCGTTCTTGCAAAATTAGCAAAACAATTTCTACAAAATAGACTGCTTTCAACAATAAACTCCAAGGTTTTCGCTGCAACATTAAAACTCCTTTATCAATTCAAGGGTGAGAATTTTAACTTAGAACAGTTTGTTAAGGAAATTTTAACTAGGAAATTCACCCCCTCCCCCCCTCTAGCCTATATTGAGTTAAGTGGTACTAATGATTGGTATCAGAGTCTGTTAAGTTTTTTATTAAAAATTCACTTTTCAACAAGCCTCACAGCTTGAAAGCCTTATCCTATGGCTTTGAATGCTAAATTTGCGCCAGTATTGGAGAAAGATTGGTTTTCTCTTTTTAAAATAAGTCAAAAGGTATTTATGGTCCTTCGACAATAGAATGTCGAAATTTTTAACTCATGATCCATTCTACCCAACTAAGATTTCTACAAGTGTACCTCCAGTAGGCCATCCTGATGAAGTACCCTACCCTGCCGCAGGAGAAATTATGATCAAGCCTGAAGCAGAATGGTCAGAGGAGGAAAAAACACTGGACTCTTTGGACACGAGAGCTGCTCATATCCTCTCAACTGTTGTGAAGGATGCACCATTTGAGCAAATAGTATACTGTGAGACAACTAAAGAGATATGGGATGAGCCATGCGAATACTTTGAAGGAGATGCAGTCTGCAAGGACAACAAGCTATACAACTGCATCCTTTGTCTTTGACACCTTCAAGAAGGATCCCAAGGAAGATCTCAAAACTTGCCAAAATAGATTCACTAAGGTAATTAATGACTGCAAATCTTTGGGTAAATTTTATTCTTGCAAAGAAATCATCAAATCAATATGAGGTTTTTTAGCTATGTAGGAAGTGAATTGCATGTAAAAGACACTACTTTAAGAGATTCAAAATATTTGAACGTCATGACTCTGAAAAAACCTTATTTCAAACCTCTCTATTTATGAGAGTAAACTCAAAATGCTTCAAGAGTCTGAAAAATACATTAAAACTCTTTCTTTACATACACAACCCGAAACTTCATCTAGTGCTCTAAATTTATCGGATGACTCTGAAAGTGAGGATGATGAAATTGCTTTCATGGCCAGCAAAGTTCCCAAGTATAGGAAGTTTTACAAAAATTTCAAATTAAAACAAGAACAAAAGTCTTTTGATTTTCAAAAGTCCTCCGAAAGACCTGTTAACAAGGCTTCCATTTCTCAAACACCTTCGAAAAACTTAATGTATTTTAATCATCGAAAACCTGGTCTCTTCTCTTCAAAATGTCCTCAGCCTAAATTTGAATATTTCAAAAAGATGTCTCCTAGGTTTCAGAAACAGAAAGGCATGGTTGCAAATGTAGAACCAAAAGAATTGTCTGTCTGGTGTGAAACTGATTCAGAAAATGAGCAAGCAAACTTTACTGAAGAGACTGAAACTGCTCTTATGGCAATCTACGAAATTGACTCGGACATAACTCAAGCCAAACACTTTAAAAAAGAACCTTCTTTCTTTGATCCTGCAGTTAAGAAACTGAGCAAAATCATAAAATTCCAAGCTGTGGGGAATTCATGGTCTATAAAATAGGAGACATGGTACTTATACTCATCTTCTAGCCATGAATCTCATTTCTAAGCCAAAAGTGATTTCTGAGACAAATGAGAGAAAGCGGGAGGTTTCAAAGAGATCAAAAACTTCTGTTTCTGACTCTACTACTTCTGAATATGCCCCTATGAAAATTTTAGAAAAGATGAATGAGATGTGCATTGAATTTGAGAAAGTGAAACTTTTAAACAAAAGACTTTTACATGATCTGTAAATTTCCCAAACTGATAACTCTAAACTAAGTCTTGAAGTGGAAACACCGAAGGACTTATAGGAGTTGAATTTACTTAGAGTTGCTTTTGAGATTTTGAATGGAAAACTTAATGCTCAACTTGAGAGCAATCAGAGAACTATTTTGGATATGTCTCATACTCTGAATTCTCTAAGAAGGTCCAAGGCTGTTGTGGAATCATTGTTAGATAGCTAAAGATCACACATTGAACATTTTGCTCTTGGCTATAAAGCTAGGAGTTAATATGAAGCTAGTACTTCAGATACCAAAAAGTCAAAAGGATGTGATTGTAAACTCCCTAATGAGCATTTTCGTGAGGTATCTCATGACCCTACGGGGAAGAACCACTCTAAGGTACAACATGAGTTTCCAAAGAACAATAGCAATAAGAAAGGAAAGAAACAAACCAAGATGGATGATTCAAGTAGCAAGGCCTTTAATAACAGGCCTCCCAAAAGCAAGACTTCTGACGGAACCCCTGCTCCAGCAAAGGTTTTCAAAGTTGCCAAATCTAAGAGAAAGTCAAACATTAAAAGGTATCCAGCTTACAAGATAACCCAAGTTAAGTATGGCCTGCCAAAAGTTTTGAAAAGGCCAAGGCACCAATGATTGAGACTGAGGAGCTTGCTTTTGGTAAGGAATTGCCTCGACTGTCAAAGTTTTTGTGTTGTTTTCTGTGTGGTGGTAGTGGCCATCAGGCTGTGGAATGCCTTAAGAGGCCTTCTACTAGCTACCCCATGAATGAATCAACTAAGGGGCGCCAAGTGTGGGCTCCCAAGGAGAATTAATTTCCTGGACCCAAAGAATAATAAGGTGGACCAATAACTACTTTATTTGCAGGTCTGCTACATGGATTTAGAAAAGGCATCCGATGAATGGATCATGGACAATGGGTGCTCTACTCATATGATTGGGTTCCCTCACCTCCTCTCCAACGTTGTTCAAGTAGAAGGCCCCTCAATAATATTTGTGGTAGTATAAAAGGTAAAACAGTAGGGTATGGTTCACTGATAATTTCATTTTCTTTGCAAGATTCTTGGTGTACTCCACTGCATCATGATATATCAAATCCTTCAACACCAAAATCCAGTTGATCTCCAATTCTCCCATTATCAATATAGTCAACTTCGACTGCTCATCAATAAATTTGTCTTTGTTTCCTACTTTGCGCACGAGGATACTACCAATCAAATCACCCAAAATATATGGTCAAAGGGTAGTCCTTCCTAAGACTATTTGCAAGGATTTCAATATTTGCATCATCAAACCAATCTCTATAAGTCCTAGTCATCTCTGATACAGTCATATCAGTCTTTACTTTCACAGATACATTAGTTCCAAATGTCACACCAATCTCAGGGGTGATATTTAATTCAAAACCTTTGATTGTGGACTTAACAGACTTAGGGTCATTGTCTAACTCCACATTTGCATAGAATTGTCTGTCCTACTCATAACTATACACATTTAGCTCAAAATCAAATAACATGAGAAGCTTGTGTCTGATTAAGTAATGGATAACAACACTTCCAGTTTCATCTCAAGCAAAATTAGCTTGGTTAACCCTTTTCCCAGTCTCATAGTTTGCACCAGCAGTAGGAGCTATTTATGAAAATAGGAGAAAAATTTTCTTTATAGAAACAGGGTTACGATCTTGGGAACCATAGGGTAGATAAATCCTAACAATTTGATAAGCAACTCCCTCCTAAAAAGGGGGCTTTCGAGGGACACAAGTAATGATTTAATGGTTTTATTTTGGGAAAGGAAAAGGAAAACGACTTAGCATAGATATGTGGCAAAGAGAAATGTAAACACATATAAGCAAAGAAGTAATATTTCCGTCAGAACGGTAGGGTTACTGACATACTTATGAGAAATTGAGAATTTAAAAAAATTGAAATTTAAAAGATAATCTAGCAGAGAAAAGCATTAAAAAGTAAACAGATAAGCAATAGAACAGCAAGATAGGGCTAATTTCAAATTTAGCACATAACAGTTAATAACATTACGACATGAACATATGACTTACTAAAATTAAACAAGGGTAAGAAACACACCAAATGAAGCTTTCTAAAAGATGCTTGAAGCAGTTATGAAAATATTTTAAGGAGAGAGTGAGAAAAACATAAGACTTGAGTTTGAGAGAAAAAGACTTAAGAGAATTTTTTAAAAGAGTTTGTAAAAAGGGAAAAGAGGATAGGCACGGTGTATACTTATTTAAGAAATGTGCACGTTAGCAAAACCCACGTGGAGAGAGAAAGAATATTTTAATGAAATGCCGGCGCCAGTAAACCACGTTACACCACTAACGAGTAGTGAGAAAAACGGTAATACAACATTTATTCTCCGAGGTTAGCAAAACGACAAAGTTTTATTCCAAAATTTTCGGAGGACTTGTAGTTACCTTCCACGTGTCGTTAAAAAGATTTAACTTAAAAGAAAAAAACATGTATAAACGCATTTAATACTGAGAGAGAGAGAGAGAGAGAGAGAGAGAGAGAGAGAGAGAGAGAGAGAGAGAGAGAGAGAGAGAGAGTAGCAAACAGATGACTTGTATTGGAGGCCTTGACTTAAGTTGAGTCGGAAGTCTTATGGACAGAAAACTTTGCTTTATCAGCTAATTTGGTTCCTGCAAGGCTAAATCAACACTAGAACACATATCAATAGACTTTGTAGGGACCCTTGTGAAGGGTTTCCCATATATAATGTAAGCATTTAAGTCAATCATTCCATGTTCACCTCTCAAGAAAGAAAACCTAGTTGAATAAAGGCCCTTTATAAGAATGTCTGCAATTTCAAGATTTGTAGAAACGTATTGCAGTAGAATGTTCCCTTTTTCAAAATGGTCTTTGAGAAAGTGATAACGGATATTTATGTGTTTTGTCTTGGAATGCATAACAGGGTTGTGAGATACTGAAATAGTAAAGGTGTTTTCATAGTATATAGGGGATTGATGGATTTGAATGTCGTAATTATCAAGTTATTGCTTAATCCATATGATCAGCGGCAATGTAATCTACTTCTGTTGTTGAAGTTGAAACTAAAGCTTGCTTTTTTACTTGCTCAAGACACTAATTTGTTTCCAAGAAATTGACAAGTGCCTGTAGACACCCCATTTTTGACCCCCGGCGAATTAGGGTTTCTACCGGGGAATTTCTACTCAAGAAAGAATTAAAAGTAACATTGAGTGAAGATGTTACTTACATTCAAATGACAAGAAAGTTTAATTGTTGCATGATTCATATCATTAATGCAACTTTAAACACCCCGTTTTGGAAATGCCGGTAAAAGAAC